>WUAM01003527.1:0-27270 GCA_024336885.1 Actenoides hombroni
TTTGCAACTCTGCTGTTCTGCACCAGTTTGAAGTCTTTGGTTTTCATGCTTCCTATAAATTAGATATTGTAGTTATTGGCCTATAGCGTGCAATTTCACAAAAGATAGTCAGGTTGAAGGAAGAAATAAATTGCCCATGCCTGAAGTGTTTGTTTTTTATAACCTTTATAGGCAGCTGTCTATAGCAAGGCTGAATGTACTAGGAAATGCTTAATGAATTTAGATGAGTTCTGAAACATAAATTAAGTAGCCTAACCATCCAAAGTAGCCTCCATTTATGGTGGTGATGGAGTGTAATAAGAAGGATTTTTTCCAAATTACTTTTACAATAAGTGGTACACTTGTTTTAAGTACAATTTTTTTTCAACAGTTAATGCAACTAGCATTTTCCTGTGATCAGCTTTCCCTTAGTTTTGCTTCTCTGCTGCAAAGCACCTGTGTCTGAAGAGGAGTTTTTTCCTAAGAACTGTTCTCCTGTGCTTCTACACAGTCACTTTTTTATGTTATTGCCAAACATGAAAATCTAGGGTGACAGTTACCTTATCAAATAGCAGTATCTGCCATAATCTGAGAAATGGAAATATACAAAGATGTGTAATTGGAAAAATTAGTTAAATCAAAGATAACTCAGGCATGAGATCAATATATCTTTAAAGATTATTTAAATAACTTAAAATAAATATTTTCATAAATAAAATATTCATGTAATAAAAATAATAACAGATAAACTGTTAAACTTGTAGGTTTTCTAAGTCTCATCCTGGTAAGTTGTAAGACTGTCTACTATCTTTTGAACAGTCATCACACAAAGTCTCCCCGTGCCCCGGGGAGGAGGCTGCTCCGGGTGGGTCCCCGCGGGTCTGAGGATTATCGGGTTTTTCGCAGCACTCGGGGCCGCTACGGAGAAGGAGCGAAGCAGGAGAAGTTCAAGTACGCCCTGACCCTGGTCTTCATCCAGTGCGTGATCAACGCCGCCTTTGCCAGGCTCCGTAAGTCGGGGGCTCGATTGACGAAGGTTTGACCCCCCCAAAAAATCAGTCGGGGTTTTGGTTTTGGGGGGGGGGGGGGTTTTTAGTTTACTTCAAATGACAAATCTGATCAGTGTTTTTCATGAGGCATAATGCACAGTGTAGCTGAAGGAACCTCTGTTTGAATCCATTATGTGTTATGATTAGTTACAGCCATAATTGGAGGCTTTAGTAAAATACATGCTCTTCCCTCCCCCTCCTTTCTTCTATATGCTGCTAGTATCTGGAATCAAGAATGGTTCAACTGTGTTGATTCATTCAATTTGATTTCATTCAATTGGCTTGTTCCAGGTGTTGGTCTGAGGCATGAAGTGAGTTCCCTGTTGTAAGAAGTGTAATAATGATGCTAAAAGGCAATACTAGAAAAGATTTACTACAATCTATTAAGAAGTATAGGATAAACTAAAGAATGTTTCTGAAAATTACATTTCAAAGTGTTTTAAAATATTTTAACGAAAATGGCACAGAGTAAAACAGTGAATGACGTTTGTGGCAATGGGCTGAGTATTTTTTGTATTGATCAACTGTTGGCAATTAAGACTTTGTCTTATGAGGATATATCTTATAAATTATGAACCTTTTCAAACACTAGCTCGTCATTTAGAAGTCTCTTAGCTGCAACTCTTCAGCCTGAATATGCTTTTCAACCTATGGCTTGTTAGCTAGAGTAAGCTTTTCAGGCTCCTGTGAACGTTTTCTCGGTTTCTGAGCAACATCCAGTTCTCATTAATTAGACGTCCCTGAGCTGGAACTCTTCAACCTGAACATGCTTTTCAACCTCTACCTTGTTAGCTAGAGCTGGATTTTCAGGCTCCTGTGAACGTTTTCTCGGATTCTGAGCAACATCCAGTTCTCGCTAATTCTGTAATAGCTTCACTAAGGTTTGCATATGGCAGAATGAAGAATTTGGGCTCCCTCCAACAAGGCTGTAGAAAAGTCACTATAAATAACCCACCCGGTCTATGTAGAACAAAACCATGATTTGCACATTGCCATAACAAACAAGACAAGCCATGTATGAATAAATAGTGGGTTTTATATATTTTGGAAGACAGAAAAAGGGAAGGTGTTCCCTCTCCAGTTCACTGACTTTTCTCTCCCTCTGCCTCCCAGTTTCTGCACTGCCTTTAGTCACCCTCTCCTCTGAAGCCTAGTATGACCTTCATGTATAGTTTGAAACCAAAGATTGTGTTCTTCCACTGAGCTTTGTCATTCCATTAGTCCTTATTATAGCAAAGATTTCTTCCGTTATCCACAGTTCTAGTTTACCCATTATCGTTCAGAAGTTTCTACAGTGATTTATACACAAATGACCATTTTTAGTCTTGTCCTGGAGCCTAATTTTGTTGAAATTCAGTGCTGGAAGCCCTGTTATTTTTCAGACTTTTATTTCTGCAGTTGTTGAAAAATTTCAGGATAGCAATGAATGCAAAGTTTAACTGATTTTACATAACTGTGCCAAGCAAAATGTTGAGCTCCCCATCATTCAAAACCTTTAAGTTTACATCTATTTTTTAAAAGAAAAAAATAGAGATAAAAGGAAAGCAAGAAATTTTAAACACAAATATCCCAGCATGCTTAATAAAGAATCTAAGACAAGGGTAATTAATGGCTTTTTCTGGCCCTAAAAAAATGGTGTAAAATATATGCACCACAGATGTGCAGGAAAAATCCTTTCTTTGGTCTAAATAAAAAACTTTCATTTAATTTTAATGTAATGCTTTTTACTAAATCCAAACTTACCAGACTTCAGGGCACTCAAACCTCCATCCTGAACTCAATTTTGCGGTGTGAACCTTGTGATTATTCTATGTTCTCTGGGCTGTAAGGACATGATGGAAGAGTCTCTCTTCATATTGCAGATGAGCTGGAAATCTCAACAGATGTGGGGTCTGAGTGTAAGATACTCTTCATCTTGGCAGGAGTCAGCAAGTCCCTTCTTCTTCCTCTGTGACTAATTTTCGCTTCTGGCTTGAGCAAAGTTGCTTGAAATCAGAAGACCTTTCTGAAAGACAATTTAGTATTTTCTGTTTGTAGTTTTCTGGACTTTTATTATTATATAGCTTCTTTTAACCATGTCACAGTTGCAGAGAGAGCTTTTTGCCCCTAAAACATTGCAGCTTTAGTACAAATCACAGATTAAATGCATACGTATGCAGCAGTAGAAAAATATAAAAGCAGCTTTCCTCAAGACATAGGAATGTATAAGTATGTTTGTAAATAAAATAATGTCTTTTATTTATTGTAGAATCTTCAGTCAATGCTTCTTTATCAGTTGTATGGGTAGGTGATTTTAGATCAAATATCAAATTACTTTAAAAAAAAGCCAAAGCCAAACCCTAAATTACAGAAGAACTTAATCAAGAAAGAGCATTGCATTACTTAGCATTACTAAGAAATGTTATCCATTAAAGAATTATTTTCAATTAAGAAAGTGTAAACGCTACATTAAAAAGAAAATTTGAAGTCAGTTCTTTATTATTAGGCTCCTTTGAGAAGTTCTAAAAGAACTTGAGGTAGAGAACAGTTCTGATTCTTTATTGACTGCATCTTAGAAATCTGTATAAGAAGTTAAGAAATCCTGCCTGTCACAACTGGCAAAAACAATGGCAAGAATAATGATTATTAATAGTGTAGATATTTTTTTAAATCAATGATACTTTAGAGTCACTCTTCCTACCATCTCCCCAAACTTAATTCCCAGTGGTACAGTAGAGTTTTAAATCAAAACTCACCTTTATGAATAACATCTTATTCATGTATTTCTCTTTAATAAACCTCTTGCAAGTAAATCTTGAAGATACTTTATTCATGCAATCAAAATGATCTTATCATGTTAACAGATAAAAATCATTTGCGTTATTGGCATGAATATTTTAACACTTTAAATTACTTACTTGGCATCAATTACAGTCCCTTCTGAGAACAGAAGAAATATTGAAAGAAATTAATCATATTGTTAAGAGGAGTATATAAGACTTGGATATATCCTCTTTAGTGAAAAGATACTGTCAGTAGATACCTTCTTTTAGCTCAGGGAATATGCTCCCCAGAATAGGACTTTCCTTTGTACAGTATTTATGTCATCTAATGGAAGTGGATGCTGATTTCTGTTCGATTTCTGATCCTCTGCTTTAGTGACTTCAAAAACTGTATGCCTTACAGTTTTGAAAAATAATAGAAGTTTGCATAGGAATTGTTGTACTCTTTGAGTAAGAAATGTCTATTCATGTATCAGGTTACATTATTCTATTTGCTTTTATAAGCAGAATGAAAAGCAATGTGACTGCATGGCAGCAGGCCCTCAGCCGTGGACTGGTGACCGCAAGGAGCACCTGGGTGGGTGCAGGGGAGTGGCTCTTGCCGTTGCATTCTCTCCAGTTGCAGGGATGGAGAGCAGCGGGGGCTTCGGGGCAGCTGCTCCCCTGCTAGAACTCCTCCTGCCTTGCAGCACAAATGAATTCACCCCTCTGGGCCAGCTGCTCCCCAGCGTGGGAAGTTCAGGAGCCTCCCCGAGGTGCAAACAGACATGTCCGTCGGCAACACAATACACGTAACCAGTGTATTGCTTTTTTTCAAATCATGAGACAATGAATATACTAGTGGAAGTTTAATTCTGTTAGCATAGATGCTAGCTATAATTAATTAATTCTTCCTAATATTGGGCTGGTAACAGAGTATTATTCAGGCAGGAGCAGATCAATTCAGGTCCTTCTTTATGAAAAAGCTAGTTTCCCTCGGGCTCTTCTGCCAGCATATTTCTACTCTGTCATGCATCAGGATCTGTTGTTTAAATGGAGTTATAGCTCTGAAGAAAGCCTTACTACATTCTTGTCCTTGTGTTTCCATTTCTTGAAGTTCACCAAGAGCTGAGCTGCAACATTCTGCCAAGAATAACAGCATGACTCTCAGGCAGCTATTTCTTTTAAAGACCGTAAAAGGCTACGGATTTCTTCTTGGCTTTGCAACACAATTGCTTGTTAGTACTTGTAGCATATAGCAGGCCAGGCAGAGAAGCAGGCATTTGACTTCCCCATTCGTAACAGCAGCTTCTTCCTGTTTCAAATTCTTTTTGGCCCTTCAATAGCAATTTTCTCTCAGACTTAGCTTCTGGACAGTGTCAAACCACCACAATCACCTCCACTGATGTCTTTCAGTGCCTTTCTTTGTACTGCATTAAGCAGTATAAACTTCAGATACATACTCCTGGACAACAGACCGCTTGAAAGTTCACTGGCTGTAAAATGAAAGAAATACACACCAAAAAAAATTAAGCCTTTAAAAAATTAACATTAACACCATGGTCAAAAATGGAAATATTTACAAGCAGATACATACACAATACACATTCTTCTCAGAGCTATGATAAGAATCCCTCTTCGCCTTCCTGCAGAAGCCCTAATCACAAAAGATGCCATTTTTGTCTGAATTGATTTTGAGAGTAATGATGTGGATTTATGCAAATTACTTTATGCAACTGTTGGCAGAGTCAACAGCAAAAGATGACATTTCAGTGTTTATTTTTATTTGCAGTGTTCATAAAACCTGGACTATCTGCAGTTGCAAAAGTGAAGAAATAAATCTGGAGGCATTTGGTTTACTCTCCCTGTCTCAGCTTTTGCTAATATGATGATTCTCACTACCAGATCTAAAATAATATGGCAAATTAAGCAACAGAATAAAGATGCTGTTAATATGATGTATACAGAACAGGAATAGTCAGTATTTGCTGTTGAAAAGCAACTGTGCTCTTTTAGATACTTAATTCTGTTACTCAAATCATAATTCCTATTTTTCTAAGTCTCTTGAAAATGTATTATATAAGCCTTCCTCCCTCTGCTTCAAGCATTTTTTTATTGTTCATATATTATATATATAAAACCCAGTAAAATTTAACCAACATAATTTGATATTAAGAGATTACTATAGGTTTTTCAGAAATCTGTAGTAAATAAGGAGAAATACTTAGTGCTTAACAGCTGATCCAAAATAGCACACACTCTTCTTATTTATATATTTTTATATTTTACACTGTATTTACCATTATATTGTGGTTATGTAGTTGCATTTTCTGCACATTTATTTTGTGAGGAGATATAGGAAATGTGTGTGATTCTTTCTGGAATAGTGTAGTAGTTAAAAATCATATCAAGATCTGGTCCTTGATCTCTATGCAAAACTCGAAGATAACCAGGAGCTACCACGACATCAGACAGAGCCAGTGACAAGAAGGACCTGCTGCTGGCCAAATCTAAGCCCTCTGTGAGAGTTTAAAAGCCACACTGAAGCAGCAGCAACAGGGCATAAAAGAACAAGAGGATGTGAGAAAAGCAACCCTGCAGATACCAATGTTAGTGAAGGAGGGGAAGGTGCTCCAGGTACCAGAGCAGATTACCCCACAGCCTGTGAAGACCAGGATGAGCCAGACTGTCCCTCTGCATCCCATGGAGGTGTCCTTGTGGCCTGTTCCTCATTTTTAAGACGACACAGTGGGAAGGAAAACACTCAGAAAAAACTCTTCAATCAAATGTCACAACACGACTGCATAGTTAACATTAGACTCTCCAATTAGACTATCCAATATAAAGATAGCTTGAATTAAAATAACAACTGCAACTCTCAGTCAGTCCTACTATTATGAAATGCAGATCTCCTTCCTAGAAAAGATCCTTGAATTCAGAATTTTGTTTCAAATATCAACATGCAGCTACTACCATCAGCTGGTAGTGAGAGGCCGAGAGGGTGTTGAGGCTGAGAGGTAGTGGGAGGCTCAGAGGGTGTTAAGGCTAAGAGGTAGGGGGAGACCGAGACCTAGTGGGAGTCGGAGAGGGTGTGAGAGACCGAGAGGTAGTGGGAGGCCGAGAGGTAGTGGGAGGCCGAGAGGTAGTGGGAGGCCGAGAGGTGGTGGGAGGCCGAGGGGTGGTGGGGGGCGGAGGGGTGGTGGGGGGGCGGGGGGAGGGGGGAGGCCGGGGGGAGGTGGGGGGGGAGGGGAACGGAGCCGTTTAAGCCGCGTTTTGTAGTGATGGGACACCTCATTTATGTCCTGTAGCAGTGTTAGTTCATCACACTGTAAATTATATTCCTGTGATTTACCAGCAACCACTGTTGTTATTCACCTAGTACTTCTCCATAAGGCAGCTGTGAGTTTATAGTCCAAGCAGGTGTACTGACAACAATAATTCTGATCAGTTCCTTCAGAAGTCTCTGAGATCAGCTAGTGTGGCATGAAGTGTAAGTCAATGTGGGGATTTTTTCATTGCACATCATGGGCATGTGGTGGCAAGATGATTTCTGTGCAAACTAACAAGGTAATGGTGCCAGTCTAGGAGACTAGTGTAGTGAATTTTCTGTTGGTGACCTGATCACACTCCATGCAAGCTCATGTCACTGGAGCAGCTTCACTGAAGAAGCATCCCTCAGTTCCATCAAAGGGAGCTTTAATCTCAGATTCACCAAGCATTGCTCTTTTGCAGAAGCACTCCATCTGATTTTGGGTCTAGGGATGCCAAAACCTAATTGGAGTAAATTAAGTGTCACCCCCCTCCCCCCCGGGGTGAAAAGGGTTGGGGACGCCCCGGGGTGACGGGGGTTGGGGACAGGCCGGGTGACGAAGGTTGGGGACTCCCCCGGTGACAGGGGGTGGGGACACCCCCGGTGACAAAGGACAGGGGTTGGGGACAGGCCGGGTGACGAAGGTTGGGGACTCCCCCGGTGACAGGGGGTGGGGACACCCCCGGTGACAAGGGCCAAGGGGCGGGGAGACGGCAGGGGACGGGGGGTGGGGACACGCCCGGGGCCGAGGATAATACTATGGAGTGACACCTTGATCAAAAATATAGCTGCAACTAAACAGCTTTCAAATAATAAGTTCCTGATGTATTTTAATAATTTGCTGCAGTCCACAGTTCTTCTATGCAGGGCTCTCTGAGTCACTTTTTAGGTAAGCTGATACAGTGGTAACCCCAAGGCTGATCAATTTATAATCGTAAATGGTACAGATGTCTTCAAGTTGTTCAGTGCATACAGTATGAGTTCCTAGACATGCTGTATGTATTTTTAAACTTGGTGCCAAAGTCTACATCTCCCAGTAATTTTTCATCCCAGAATCCAGGAATTCTGGTATCTAATCACTAAGGGGAATATTATTTTGATAGATATACTTTTGTAATCAGTAAATAAGTAATAGCAATAAGTAAACTAATTGTAAATATCACCTTTCTGTTAAATTGCTGTATCTTATTGCAAATACCCCATCTTATTATCATTCATTAGCTTCTTGAAAATACTTTTTGTGTTTTCTATTTTGAATGTGACAGGAAGCTCCAATGTACCACAACAGGGGACCTAGAACCCGGTTGCGGGGGAACCTAGAACCCGTTTGCGGGGGAACCTAGAACCCGTTTGGGGGGTAACCTAGAACCCGGTTGCGGGGGAACCTAGAACCCGGTTGCGGGGGAACCTAGAACCCGGTTGCGGGGGAACCTAGAACCCGTTTGCGGGGGAACCTAGAACCCGGTTGCGGGGGAACCTAGAACCCGTTTGCGCGGGAACCTAGAACCCGTTTGGGGGGGAACCTAGAACCCGTTTGCGGGGGAACCTAGAACCCGTTTGGTTAAAGAGCAGACAACTTTGTTGTGTGTTGAACTGTGGCTATGGAGTTGCAGGATGAAAAGGGAGTGCTTGGTTTCACTCTGGCTCTTTGCTCAGTACTACGGTGTTTTTGCTTTTGTGTTGCAAAACTTTGAAGGGGAATTTATCAATTGAAAACTTATTTGATTTGTTTCTCTGATAATAATGAAAACACCATGAATATTCTCCACCTTCTTTGTGGTAGTGAACATCAGCTTGCCAGCATCCAGCATAGGGCCTTTATGAATGCCTTTCTGGGAGCACTGGTCCATACTGGGAGCACTGGTCCATACTGGCAGCACTGGCCCATACTGGGCTCACTGACCCATACTGGGAGCACTTGTCCATACTGGGCGCACTGGTCCATACTGGGAGCACTGGTCCATACTGGGAGCACTCGTCTATACTGGGAGCACTGACCTATACTGGGAGCACTGACCCATACTGGGAGCACTCGGCTATACTGGGAGCACTGACCTATAATGGGAGCACGGGCCCATACTGGGAGGACTGGGCCAGAGTGAGCAATTTTACATTTCATAGGCCTTTTAAAACTCTTTTCAAGGGAAAATAAAAATAACAGTAAGGCGGTTAAAAAAAAAGACTACATTTCCATTCCCATTTTTATAGTTTAATGTTACAGATGTTTCTGGGTCAGAGGTGAACATGTCTTTTTAGGTGTCAAAAGACGCAATAACCTGAGTCAAAAATGGCCCAGTCCCCAGAAGCATGACTGTGTGCCAGAACATCCCCACCTCAGAAGCCTGCTGGTGGCAATGTGCTCCAGGTGTCTCTGCAGTATAACTGCGATGAATAATTCAGTAATTATAATAACTCAATAATTATAATAATTGCTGAAAATATGAAGAAAAACAATTGTCAAATTCAAAGCTCTGTTGTTCGCAATCAATGGAACACAGCTGTAGGAACGAAGTTTGATCAGGATGTTCAGTAAGGCTGTTAGTAATTAGAAGAAATCAAAACTGTTATCTGGAAAATATTACTATAGCTTGGTAAGACATTGATTCTATACAAGCACTTGACATGCTTCCTGAAAATGTATACTGAAAAAAAGTAAAAAAATTTGGCTTTTCTTGTACCCAAGTATTATTTTGTCTAGCTCACCCCCAGATTCTTATTTAAGTACTGTTTCAGAGAAACTAAAATGAAAGATACTGTAAAGAGATGGCTGGATTATTTTAACATTACATATATTGCATAATGTATTAATAACAAAAATAATTCAGGTCATTTTTAGATAAAAGGAAACAAACCAAGAGTATTAGGGAATATGTTTGGATACACTCTTGTTTTTCCAAATTACTTTTTCTAATATTTAATCGGTTTGGCAGAGCAAATATAGATTGAATTTTTCACTTGGAAGGTTTTTTTGTTATTAGGCCAGAAAAAGTTGCTGTATGACATGACAAATCTTTCATGGGACTCCTACTTTGGTCTGTTTGATGTCAGTTTAGACCTTCAGCACTTTCAGAAATGAAGGTATATAAATTCAGGGTCTACCCACTGCACGTGCAGTGCTGCTTACTACTTAACACAGACTGGCTTTAAACTCTCTATTTGTACATGACCTCTACATTAAATTCACTATTGTTTCTGTCTTATCAAAAAGCGAACAGCTCTTTCTTTTAAATTTACAATTTGTAATTCAGTTCATGGCAGCTTTGTCCAAGTAGTACTTACAGAAAATTATTCAGTAGCCTGA
Organism: Actenoides hombroni; assembly: GCA_024336885.1. Classification (NCBI taxonomy): domain Eukaryota; kingdom Metazoa; phylum Chordata; class Aves; order Coraciiformes; family Alcedinidae; genus Actenoides; species Actenoides hombroni. The sequence goes on from WUAM01003527.1 coordinate 10,381, forward strand.
ATCAGATTTTACATACAAGAGCACCTAGTTTCAAAAGTGCTAAATCCTGAAACAGCAATATGCTGATATTAGCATTAATCAAACCAAATAATGTTTGAACGTGATCTTACGGGTGTTTTTAGTGGTCTCCAAATATTATTAAATTATTTGGGGCGGGGTGGGCGGAGCTCTGCCGTGGCAACGCGGCGGGTTTCCCCGCCCCCTGACAACCGCATCCCCGCTCCCCGCGCGGCTGGCCCGGCCCCGCGCGGCGCTCGCCGCCGCCGTGACGCAAGCGTGACGCAAGCGCGTAGCGTGCGAGTGACGTGGTCCCGGGCAGGCGGGCGGGGCCGGTTTGAACGCGGAGGAGACGGGGCGAGAGCGGGGCAGGTAACGGGCCGGGCCGCGGCGCTGGGGCGGCGGCGGGGCCGCGGGCGGGCGCCAAACCTGGAGCCTGTGCCATAATCTGAAAAAAAGAAACAAACAACAAAACACAAAACAAACAAACAAACAACACACAAGAAAATAAAATTTTAAAAAAATTGTTATAAACCAAATTTCAAGTAACAACATTACAGCCACCAAGCAAATAATAAATAAAAAAATAATATTCTCTCTTAGGGTTTCCCAATATCCATACTGAGGGAAAAAAAAAATGAATGTACATATAAGAATAAAAAAGAACAGAGATCTAAATCACAATTTAGAAGTCCCACTGAAAAAGCATAAGGAGTCTTAAATCTAAGACAGTGGCTACATACAGTCAAATCTACAATTATTTTCTAGTCTCTTCCACACATTACCCCTGAAAGCAAACTATGAACAGGAAAAAAAAAAGGGACATAAGTTTTCCTCTCCTGGTCTCTTGTTTTACTCTTGCAGCTGCTTAAAATTTTGTCTGTGTACAAGACCGAAGTGGGGGTTGCTGTGATTAGTTGATGTCTGTAACATAGAATCATAGATGGTTTGGGTTGCAAGGGAAACCAATACCCTTTCCTTTGGCTGTCTAGATGCTTTTGCTGATGCAAAATCTGTTCTACATCTATCACTATCCTTGAACATATAAATTTCATTAAAATTCAGACTATACCTTAGGAAATATTTTTCTTTATAGAATGTTATTTGTACTCAAAAATTTTAATATCCTATTCTTGTGCAGAAGACAGGAACAGTCTGATATAGTGCACAGATACATGCTCAAAGTGCATTTTCATGTCTTATATTATAGATATAAACCTCTAGGTCCAGGAAAAGGGAGAGTTGAAAATAACTGAAGACGTCCGTGCAGAAATATATTTACGATTTCTTCACGGCTAACACGGTCTTTTAAAATATTCTTTGCAACCCTGCATGAAAACTCTACGTTTCCTAATTTTTAAATAACATTTTTATACAATATAATCTCCAGCTCCTAAACTTGAAAACATTAATATTAAATCATAATTTATCTAATTATAATGTATTATTAACTCAGTAGTCAAGGTGTTACCAAGGTAATAATATAGTATAACTAGAATGAAAATACAGAACCTCAGGCATCATCGTTTGCAAACACTGTGAACTTGCTGTTGACTGGAATGAGCACCCCACAGTTCTCTGAAACACATCCAGCAAAACTAGTACTTCATCTTTTTGAATTGGAAAATGCCTTTTGTTGAAGGGAGAGTATTCAGAGAACCATATCTGCTTGCTTGTGTCCTATTTTGAGTTAGAATGGAACAATTCTGTTTGGTGACTTTACATTTCACCATCATCAGGGGCATTGTTCAAGGCCAGGAAGGATTGCTGCTGTAGAAAGGAACTAGAAAGTATCTACAGCTTGTTGAAGACACAACATTTACAACAGAAGACACTGAGACACTAAACTGACAATAGTAGTATAAAAAATATGTTTGCCTTGGGTCACAAGAACTTCACCAGGAGAGGACACAATGTCCAGTAGTGTCTTAAATATGTAATTCTGTGGCAAACATACTTTTCCACTGCAAAATAATGGCAATGTTCTCAGTGAATATACAAAGATATGGTAAAATCTTCTTGATAAGTTTTAAAGAGCTTTTAATTTGCCCAAAACCTGCAAAAACCACCTGTGAGACCAGAAATTTCAACCTCTTGTCCCAAATATCCACTGGTTTTGGACCCAAATCTCAACTAGTTCTGCCAAATCTTGACTGTTCCTCTGGTGCCCAGTCATATCTCAGCCTTTGCTCTCCAACTGGTAAATTACTTGTGTCAAATGTGAAAATTTGTTGTCAAAAAATTGAAATCTGGGGCAGAAACTGTGGAAATTTTGACCAAACCATTGGAATTTGGGGGAACATGTTGAAATTTCTAAACTCTCTAAGGTTGGTCAAAAAGTTAGATACATTAAATAACTATATATTGAAAAATTTAAAAGCATCATTTCTAGCTCTCTGGCTTTTAAAGTATTTTAATTTTTTTTTATTTAAGTATTCTGATAGTTTTATTAACTAATTGATATTTCAGAAGAACTGAAGCTCATGAAAATGTAACTTCATCCATAAACTGAATTTCATTGCAAGTAAAGATAGATGTGTATTGGAAAGTTTATCTTCAAGACTGCTTAAATTATTTTAACTGAATAGTTTTGGGTGAAGGGAAGTTATTTTTCTTTTTGGAAGTTGTGCCAGTAGCCTGAAAGTATGAGTGGGGACAAAGAGGAAAGAAGTACTAATTAAATAATACAAATGCCCTAAAGATTTTATCTGGACAAAAAAAAAAAAAAAATGTTCTCTTTTAGGGGTGGGGAACAGAAGGAGGTATCCAGTTATAGTCAAAACACACCTTCCCTGTGCAAAACTATTTAAAGCATCCAATAAGAATTAGCTTTTTTTTTTTAATTAGCATTTGAGCTCAGTGGAGATGTTCATTGACTTCAAATTGCAGATCTAAAGTAATTACAAAGTAATTCAAAGTAAGTATGAATCTCTAAGATACAACAAGGTAGGAACCTGTTGCACTGTTTGTAGCAGCGTTACAAGAACTTCATGCTTGGTGATGAAGAATAAATACACCATATTTGTGATCACTAAAATGTTTTCAGTGTAAGACTTCACTGCTTTGTGTGCTCCAATGGTGTGTTTGGAATAGTGTGGCTACTCTAAAGCTTAATGTGTGGAAACCCCACCCCCTACCCCCACTGGCCCCCCCCCCCACCCTACCCCCCTACCCCTAACCCCACCCCCCCCCCTAACCCTAACGGCCGCCACCCTAACCCTAACCCCTAATCCCTAACCCCTAACCGCGCCCTAACCCTAACCCTAAGCACTAACCCTAACCACCCTAACCCTAACCCTACCTCCCCCCTAACCCTAACCCCGAACCCTAACCCCCTAACCCTAACCCACCATAACCCTAACCCTAACCCCTAACCCTCACCCTCACCCTAACTGTTCAGTCACACTGAGTTATTAGAACCTTATGATACTGGGATATTATATAGGTTTTCTTTGAAGTACAGCTGGGTTTTGCATCCCTTTGCACTCGATTTACAAAAATCTGAGATGCTTCTTTAGGTATCTTACTGATCTCAACGTACTCCAGGCAGCTAAGTCAAACCAGAAAATGCAGGAGAAGTGGAATAGCAAAGCACTTAAAGCAATGCCTGTTCGAGTAGCAGAGCTGTCACACTAACTCTTCCCTGCCTTTAACATTTGATCAATCCCCCCTAGCAATGTGGTTTTAAAGATCACTGCACCAGAAATTCCACCCCCTTGAAACTCCTCGTCAGCCCTCTTTTTGTGCCAGCCAACTTTGGAGCACAGCCTGTCTCTGGAGCTGTGCAGAACCATTTCTGTGGATATCAAACTTCTTTTTCTAGCTCTGTTCACTCTTTCAGTTTTTACCTGGGCAGTAACTGCAGATTTGAATCTGCAGGCTATTTTGGGAAAATTAAAAAGAAAAACACAGTGTTTATTTTGAGAAAACAAAAAAAAAAAACTTTTTTAAAAATATTTTTTTTGTATTTCCTGTAAAGTAATTTTTTTTTAAATAATTTTTGCCTGTTGTGAGGTTGTCAATGCAAAGTTTAATAATGTTTGTGAAGTATTTCAGTTTTTTCCAATGAACTGAAGTAACCATCTTGGATCCCTCATTTGACCAGTCAAACACATTTGAGATGAGTGTTCCCTCACTACCAACAATGACTGCATCTGTTTTGCTTTAAAATATCACCGAGCCATTTTTATTTTCTTTCAAGTGACAAGTTGCAGCGGGCGGTGAAGCATGGGGGAGGAGTGGGGGGCAGTATAGGGTCTGGGTGCAGTGGGGGAGGCGGGGCTCCTCTGGGGTGGTGACAGTGACGGTGACACCGGGTGCTGGCTGCAGTTCGCCTTCATGTTCTACCTGCTGACCTACGTGGGGGCTGTCTTCAACGGGCTGACGCTGCTGGGAGCCGGTATGGGACGGGGACATGGGATGGGGACACGGGATGGGGATGGGGCGATGGGGCAGGGGCAAGGGAGGGGGATGCTCCTGGTAATAATAATGATACTAAATATAATAAAAACTCCCATACTATTTGGCCTGGAAAAGGGAAAGCTCAAAGGGAACTCATATATATATATATATATATATATATATATATATATAAACATCTGGAGGGATAACACAAAGAATTTATAGCCAGTCTCTTTTTGGTGGTGCCCAGTGCCATGACCAAAGGCAATGAGCACAAACTGAAATGCTGTCTCCCCAGGGCTGTCCACATTGTCCTGAGACAGGGCTGTATGCCCATAGGAGATGCTCCCACTACTTTTTTGTTTGTTTGTTTTATTTGCATTTGTTTGTTTGTGTTTTTTTTTTGTGCTGAGGTAATTATAATCCAAAAGGTTGTTCCACTGTCAGCTAGACTAGGCAGTAAGAAAATTGTATTTATGTACCATTTGTTCTGACAGGATAATGCACTTTTCCAGAAAGAAATGGAATGAGAATGAGGACTGGCTCAAACAAATCTATTAAAAACATTTAGGGGCTCTGTTTTCAGTAAAGACAAAGCATGCCTTATTTTAGATGCTCCACCCATGTGTTGAGACCCACCTTCCAGCCCCACAAGATTAATATCCAGGACAAGTAGAATAAAAGAGTTTTGTTGTGCTGGTGCAAATTTAAGGACTAGAATAGACCTTTAGTTCCACAGCACTCTCAGGTTCTTTCTTACCCAAAGAAAGATGTTACCCTTTTGTGGAAACTTCAGATGCTAAACCAGTGATTTTCTTGCGCTCCAGCTTTTTTTATCGCTGCGGTCATTGCTTTTTTTTGTTCCCCTTCTTCATCCCACACTGCCCTGTGAATACCTGTTCTGTCAAGACTGGAGGGAAATATTTTGGGCAGGCAGACTGTGAAAATAGAGAGGTGTTGCATGTCAGAATTTATTTAAATGGGCTGTAGCTTTGCATAGGAGTGATGAAGCTCAGGAGCCAGAGGATAGGAGGTAGCCAGGGTGGGAGGCCCAGGGGCTGAAGAGATAAGCCTAAGAGGCCTGAGACATCTTTTGGCTGATAGGACAGATTCATGTCTGTCCCCACTGGACCGGGAAGGCCCGCCTTATCTAACTACAGGAATAATTCAATGACCGTATGATCCTGCTTGAAAATCTTCACCAAAAAAACCCCCACAAAATCATACACCTTTGCTGTGATGAATGTTCAATTTTAATTAAATGCCATCAATCCAACTAGAACATGGTTCATCTTTCAGAAGGCAGCAAATCTATGCTTCTGCCACTTTTGAACAGAGCTTTCCCCATATTTCTAGTCTCCCCTTTGCCTTTTATTTACAACAAAGATTTTTTTTTTTTTGCCTTTCCCTATAACGCAAAGCGATATGAGCTGCTACTATTACCCTGTTATGTTGGCCAGAGTCTCATAGCTTTGCACAGGTCAAACAAAATAGTCCTTGCTTCCTTGCTCCCTTTGGCACATCCTGGAGTGGGCTTCTATTCCAATGTGGTCACTCTGGTAGCTGCAGCCAGTGTCTTTGAAGAGGAACTGCACTTTAAGGCTTTTGGGCACAAAAGAAAAGAAATTGATGTGCTTGAGAGATGTGGGGATTGAAAGAATGGAGGAATAATTGCCAAAACTGGCAATTTGTTGTCTTGATTTTTGGGATTCTGTTATTGCCAGCCAGAGGAAACTTTACACATAGTTTAATGTTTCTCTTTTCAAATAACATTTTACTACATTTAAATCTTACCACTTCTCAGTAGTGACAACCTATAGTTTGGAGTATTTTTCATGTTTGTTTTCTGATTTCTTTCTCTTTTTTTTTTTTTCCCCAATTAGATTTCATTTTGCAGTTGTCTGAATTCCAAAGGGTAGTGATAAATACACCATTTGATCACAACTCAAAATATTATTCTAGGTGGTGTTCTTTTGGCAAGGAGTCCCTCACTTTTCCTACTTAGGATAATAATTAAGTCCATATGCAGGACAGTCCTATAGGATCAGAATGAACTGGCTTGGGGCCGTGCTGGCCTAGATAATGGAAGCTGTGGGAGCAGAACAGGCAGGTGAGTTCCAGTGCTGAAATGTTCCATGGCATACTTTAATTTACAGGAGTTACAGCCATGGTGCCATCAGAGGAATGTGTGGATGAATATTGGGATAGTCCTAGATAAGCATTTTTAACCTCAGGATGGGGGTGAAGGATGGGGGTGAAGGATGGTGGAGAAGGATGGCGGTGAAGGATGGGGGTGAAGGATGGCGGTGAAGGATGGGGGTGAAGGATGGGGGTGAAGGATGGCAGTGAAGGATGGGGGTGAAGGATGGGGGTGAAGGATGGGGGTGAAGGATGGCGGTGAAGGATGGGGGTGAAGGATGGGGGTGAAGGATGGTGGAGAAGGCTGGCGGGGAAGGATGGGGGCGAAGGATGGCGGTGAAGGCGGGGGGTGACGGATGGGGGAAAGGATGTGCTCACTGAGAGGAAAAGCTGGGGAGAAATGGCAAAAGAGCATCAGATTCCTTCCCACTCCAGTCACTGGTGAGATTCTGCTTCAATGGGGAGATGATCTGGCTGCAAGTGCTGTAGCAGAACTGATGGACTTTGACTGTGTTTATTTTCATACTTTAAGCTGTAAATATATCAAGAGGAGTTCTTCACTTTTACCATGGCTATAATGAATGCAAACATGCCTTTATAGCAGCCTCTGTCTTTCATCTGTATCCAAGCACTTCCGAATTTGAGCAAAACAAAATCACCTGGTTAAGTCACAGATTTTCTCCAGATCTATTCTGTCAAATTAATCAATTTTTTTCAGTCTATTTTTTCATTCATATTTTGCATCTTTTATCTCAAATAAACCATTATGTTAATATAGTAACAACCTGGTTAATCTAAACAGGTTTTTTCAGCATTAAACTTCATTATTATAAATTGTCAGATATTTAATTGTATTACAACTGCAATTAAATATTATTTGGTAGAAATTAAGAATACATTACTTGGTCAGATGGAATTCCTTCTCCACTGGAGAACTGGACAATAAATTCCATTGGACATTGGTATTGCTTTGGAGTCCTGGCATTTAAAAGCACAGTGACCTCTTCTAACTCACAGGTATTTACCTAGCAAAGCAGCCTACCTTTTGGAACATAAATTAGGTTTACATTTAAGAAATGAGGTTTGTAGTAGTTCTTCTTGAATGTTCTTGCAGCAAATATTCACTTGTCAAACCTGTTTGCTACTCTCCATTTATGACTTTGCTGCAGTGATAAAAGATAAAAGTTTTTTAATTATTATTTTTTTAAAGCTGAGGTTTTATCTGAAATCAAGTAGTTTAAAAAGGAATGCAAGGTCAACAGCCTACTTTGTGCCATCTTGATTTGATCCCTGGCTGCAATTGTCTTTTTGAGCAACTGCTGTGCCTCTTGTCATTCCCATAGTCACTGGCAGCTAATAAGGTACTTTAACCTTCAGATGCTGAACTTAGTGTCTAGATGGTGTCAGGCTCCTTGAACTTAGAAATTGTATATCCTCTTTGTGGTACCTCACAAGTCAGTTATGTACAAAGCACTGCAACAGAACCAGTGGGAAGTATGGGATGCTTGAGAGTATCTGTGATGCAGGAAGGGCACAGAATTGCTGTGTACTTAGCATGTATAATGCAGCTTGCTCCATTTGTTCCTGGTTACTCAGAGGAGAGCACATTTTCTCTTTTTAATTGCACAAGATGACAAGACCTTTTAATTAAGATGGCATCTATAGTATTCATATACTGTAAAACCCACAAATGACTAAATCTTAATGGCATCACAGAAAGGTCCTTACTCATCTCTCTCATCCTTGTTTAGGGTAGCTTTTAGGCACTATAATATACTGCAGAACTAGCCTTTCCCTGTGAAATCCAGTGCCCTGGAAGGAAAGAGAACAGTAAGACTTTTTATTTCTAGGTCTACCTTCCAGCTTCACAGTGCTGTGCCTTCTTAGTTGTAATTTAAACATCTCATCAAGAAATGATGATGTTTTGATTATTTGATGTATCTAGTTGAGGAACCTTTATTTTATTGATCTTTTTAGGTCTTGTTTGGGGTGGTTTGTTTTTTTTTTTTCCCTTGCCCTGGTTTCCATAGTAGCCAAACACTCCTCGCTCTTAAATATCTCTGACACTCCAGCACCTTGGTGGAGTAGGCGGCACCAGGGACCTGCTCTGTGGAGGTGCCAGGGCCCTCAGCACGGGGCTGCTGGAAGATGTGGGCTGGAGCAGGCAGTTGAATCCAGGTCTAACCTAAACACTGGGTTAACCTTTCCCTAGGGAGAGCAGGAAAAAAACCTCCAGTCTTTCTTCAGAAACCTGACCCATTGGCTGGAATTAATATTCAGTGTTTCTGCAGCATGGGAAACATCAATTGTTCAGTGTGAAATAAATTACGTGTCTTTCTTGGGGGAATTTTAATGAGACCTCCCCCTCTTTTCCTGACACTCTCAGTCTCAGGGTAAAAGAAAAAAATATAAAACCAACATTCCAGCATCTCCCCATCAACTCTGCATTGTAATGGCCCAATCATGGTAATTAGGATGTCTTCCGTGTGCTGGGGGAGGCTTCACCCAGCAAATTCAGCTCCCGAGGGAGGTAGATACTGAGTATAACTTTACTGTTGTCCTCCATGCTATGATATAATACTACTACAGAATTTCAAGAAAATTATTTGACAATAAATAAGACCAATGTGTGCCCTGGAATCAATATAGCTAAAATTTATACTGTGTCAGGTACTTCCTAGGATTTGGATTATGCATAACCTTCTACTAAACAAGAGCTGTGTGAAATCCCTTTTGCTCTCAAGTTTATTCCAAACTTGTTTATAGCATTAAAAAAAAAAAAGAAGAAATTTCAAATAAGTTTTTTCTATTGTCTCCAAAAATAACCCAAATAATCAGGTGACTTCTTATACAATAGCTAATCCAGAACTGCAGACTCTAGTGATCTCAAAAAATAAAATGCCTGAATTTTGCCTGATCTGTTAGTGTTGGGTTTTTTATTTTGTTTTAGGTTTATTGTTTGTTTTTTGTGGGTTTGGTTTTTTGGGTTTGGTTTTTTGGGTTTGTTTTTTTTCTGTATCCATAGAGTCCATAGGAACTGAAATGCTTTTGAGAGTTGCATGCCATGAACAAAAAAGATCTATTTGCAAATTTTCATTTGTGAATTCACAGATTCTCACCTTTTCATGTGTGTGGTGTTAATTAATTCAGAGTTATAGTGCGTTTATTATACATACAGCACTCTCAAGAGATTTATTAGGACTAGCCAGATAGGGCTGGCTACACACATAAAAAACACTAAAAGGGAGTGGAAGTTTTTAAGGGGAGTGAAGTGCATCTAACTCTGACAGCAGAAATTTCTAAATCCTTTTTCCCTCACTGTCAATTTGCCAACAAAAGAAAACTGTTTGTGCTGCACAACTGTGCCTTAAAGGGAGGATCTGGATTTTCTCAGTGCCTTAGGGTGCTTCTGAATTCCATCTATTGGGCTCCGTTAAAGCTGCCGTGCCTCGTTCAGAATGTGCTCAGAGTTCTGTTCCCCTGAGCTTGTTTGCAAATTTGCCATACTACAATCCACCCATAGCTGTGAAGTGTTGGATCCTTAATAATACAATTCATTAGTGGGGATCTACTTTAAAAATACCCTTCTAAAACGTTGAATATAACTAGTAATTCCCTAAGTATAGGTTTGTCAGAGAATATAATTACCTAGGAACTGGTTGGTTTTTAAAGAGAAAATAGGATTCCTAATTTCCTCTCCTCCTACTTTTTTCTTTTCTTTTTTTTTTTTTTTTTTAAATATGCAATGAACAGTAGAAACCAGTCTGGCTGCTGCCATTTATTCTCATATTTTCATTTGCTTTTGGCATGTGTGTCTGGACTTGTATGTAATGCAAACTATTCTTTGCATTGCTAGAACTATTTTCTTGCTCAAAAATTATGTCAATATAGTCTATTGCATCTTGGGTTTTAAAAAGTGGGGTGTTGCTGCATCCATTGAACTTTGATTAGGCTTTTCTGCATTTCCTGAAGAACAAATGTAATGGAAGAAAAGGCATAATCCCTGCTGGGACATTCCCTGTCCTATATGTGGGGCAGGGTGCAAACTCAGAAACTACCCTTCCTTATCCAGCCTCAGAAGTGGCACCATAGAAAAAACTCGTCCTAATGGGGGATGAAGAGAGGAGTGGGGAAAGGTAAAAGTCTTATATACTTTGACAAAAAGGAGAAAAATAAGTGCAAGAGAACTAGGGAAAGCAATTCTGAAGCACAGGAACACAGATCTGCTTGGGAATATCAGACAGAGAAAATCAAAGAAGGATTTATATAGTGGGCTAAACACAAAAGGACTGTTATATTTGGAGAGGAAATTTAAATATAATAGGGGAGAAGGGGTATAAAAGGAAATTCAAGAGATGAACTATGGGTCTGTTTTTCTTTATTTAGATCTTTATGGAATATTGCATTTAAAAGGCCTGGTCCTGTCTGGGTTCCAACTGTTCTTCTTTCTTCCTCACATCACTTCCAGCATGGTTTTGCTGTGTTTACTGCAAGGGAATAGCTGACTGGCCTGATTAGACAGGCTGGGGGGAGCACAGGAGGGCTCCTTCCCTTTGAAATAGCTCCTGGGTTGATTCCTGTTGTCTCCTGAACAAAGCTATGGCAGCCAAACACGGCTCTGCTTCGTGGTGTGAACTTCAGCCTGCCTTTTATCCTGGGGGAAGAGAAGGCAGCAGCCTGTCTTTTACTTATGAGTATGTAATGGATTCCACTCATAATGAAGCTGTCTTTTATACTATTCCCTGAATAATGAAATCATATGGAAAAATGTCAGAAGGCAAAATAAATGGTATTTATTCCAGCCATATCTTCCCACAGCATGACATGTCGTCTGAAAACAACACTAAGCATTTTATGCCATCTGTGCTGGTTGGGATACATTTACAATGCATGTCAATGTGAAATATTCCTTTTTGAGCTACACAGTCAATGTATAGCAATAAGCACCTAAATATTTAGCCTCAAGGAGAAGAGTCTTGTGGGTGATGTCAATGTGTATAACCACTTGAGGTGGTTTTTTTAGACACTTAAGCCAAGGAAGACATTTTACATGAGATACTGAATTCATATTTTCTCCGTGTATTCCTACTTTATCAACCTGAGTGTTTTTAATAGGCTCACCACTGCAGTATGTGAATACTTGGTATATTTCAAAGGATAGCTATGGGATCTCAGTTTCTCTTAGTGCAGTTCCCTATTGTTCTGTAATGAGCAATAAAGCAGCAGCAGCTCAGGATGGAAAGGCAGGATTCCTAAATTAACATCTTGCTTATCATCACCTTCTTTCTCCCTACTATGACTAAAGTCACTGTGTACTTTTAATATTTCCCCATCAGTTTTGATATATGAGTACTGAATTCTCACCATGACAAGGTTATCAAAAGCACACATGCTTGGGTGCCAGTACAGGCATTCAGAAGCAATAACTTACTGAGTCCTTGACTTTCTCAGGGAAGTCAAGTGGAAACTATCTTTAAAAATTAGTACTTCCACGGCCTTTTCAAAACCATTTCCATTGTTCCAAGTAAGCAGCTGTTCCTCACTTTAAGATAGCAATGGTTGTGGTTTGTAGCTGGATCTCTGCTGTAGATCTTTTGGTGTGCAGAAAAGCCACGATGGTTTTCTACCATGAAAAGGTGACAGATCACTGACAAAGTCTGTGTGCACGGTGCCAGATCTGCCCAGCTGTGTGCAGCCAGGGTGCAGCAGGAGTTCCTTGCACAACTGTGCACACCTGGGGAGGACTCTGGGCCTTCAAATGCTGTGGGGAGGGGGGTGGGAGAGGGGTGTAGTGGGGGGGTGGGGGGCGTTGGGGGGGGCGGGGCGGTGGCGGGGGGCGGGGGGGGGGGTGGTGGTGTGCTATGGGGTTGTGGCTCCACAGGGGGATGGGGACAATGTCCCCCCAGTGTCCCTCAGGTCCCCAAGGGCTCCCCCAACCCCCTGAGCACCCTCTGTCCCCTCCCAATGGGTACAGGCAGGGGGACGTGGGGGGCAGGGGCGGCTGTGCCACCACAGTGGGGACCAGGCTGGGGGCCAAATTATCAGTAGCCTATAGCAGCCTTGGTGTTTTCATGGTGCAAAGCTTTGTGCTAAAGCTGTCTGATCTCAGAGTCTGCTGCTGTATACATCAGTGACTGATTTCTCCAGCATGGATATTTGGGACTCCACAAGCAGTTCAGAAGGAGTTAAGGAATACATACACAACAGCGTTTTCAAAGAGGCTGGCTGTATGGAGGAAGCAAGTTCTACATGTGCACGAGCTCCTTTCCACAAACACAGCAATGGCATTATTTGGGTTTAGCTAGGAAGTCATTTGGTCTTAGTAATCTGAATTTTGCCAACAAGATGAGACTTAATAGAACCATAGCATGTACTTCTAGCAAACAAATCTTTGCAGTTTTAAAAACTAAAGCATCTTAAAAAACAATGCTTACAGATAAATACACTGTAGCTGGTCACCTAATTTCCACACTCCCCCTCTGTATGAAACAGCAAAATTATTTTCACCAGTAAATTCTTCTGTATTATCTTGGTACATTGAGCACAAGATAAGAGCCCAGTGAAATAAAGTAATGTATACTAGTATCTCTACTAAATGTCCTGTTTGATTTCTATTACTTTTGACAACCAAATAAAGACCTTAGGCTCTGCCATTTGATTAGGTTTCTTAGTTATTACTTTTTAATTACAAACATCCCTTACCACCTTCATCCAGAATTTTAAACTACAATTCTCTTTTTCTCTCTTTTGAACTTACGTGATATTCCACTCAACATGCAATACATATAGGAAATGAAATTTCTCAAGTGACTAGAATAAAAAAAAAAGTATGCCAAAGCTATTGGTGTGTTTGGTTTTCTGATTAAATGCTGTGTTGTGCTTTTGCAATATAACTATTGAAAAGTGCAGAATCTTTAAAGGGAATCTGCTGAAGGCTAATAAATCAGTGAGTGAAAGCAGAGAATGAGGAGCTGTGTAAGCAGCAGCAAGCCTGGCCACAGCAGCCATCAGCCCCATCTGCTACCTGCAAAGATCTGAAAAATCACTGTCTCTGTCTCTGGCCTGCTTTAAGATTCTCTTTGTAGGCAGAGGAAGATCAGCTAAGAAACAGCCACAAACAATCAAGCAACATGAGCCAAAGAGAAATTTTCTTTAATTTTGAGCACTTTTAGGTGACACAACTTGACAGTTCATTTTCTGTTCAGGAGATTGCAGGGTATGAATGCACCTGTGAGAGTGCATGTATATAGCCCACTGCTCTTTCTGTTATTGTTGGACTGTATGAGGGTTATGTAGTTCTTTTAACCTCATCAAAGATACCACTTCTTCATCACTATTATGGAGGTCAGATATTGTTGTCTCAGCAATGAGTAAAAACTCATTTATCTCCTAGATCAGACTGGTAATTCTAAGGGTTATCAAACTTTTACTTCTGGATAGCTTCCTAACTCTACTTCTCAGGAAATGTTGGCAATGGATAGGGTGGTGGAGGCAGTTTGTTTTGTTTTTCATAACTGCACAACTTTAGCCATTTATATGAATGGGGTTTATGATGCTTATATTAAAAACAAAATCAAAACTGACTTATGTGAAAAACTCAAAAATTTCTAGGATTTTACTACCTGAATGTTCTTCAGGGCAGGTATAAGAGCCTTCTTCCCTTTAGTTCTCCCTTGAACACAGAGTAACAAAGAAACTGTTTTTGTCCATGGCCCTACAACTCATTCTCTGTCATTCAACCTTGCATCACTAAATTGAGATCTTCAGCCCTGTTTCCATAACTTTCACTCCCTCTCCAGTCTTCATCTTAGGTACAAATAATTTATTAAAAGAAAAAAAAAATCAGTTTAGTTGTTGAGATGGACTTGTCATGACTAGCCTTGAGCCTGTTTCTCTTTTCACCATGAATCTCCATCCCACTCCTTCCTGGGCTCTCAGAATAACCATGTGGCACAAGAGTGGGCAGCATTTGAAGTGACAAAGTAATTTTAATTGGTTTGATTTAGCACAGAGATTTCCTGCTGTTGGTCTGGGTTTGAAGATGGATGTGCCTACTTTCTGAAGTTACTCTGTCTTACAGCTCTACTTTCTGAACTTATTCTTTATGTCTTACAGCTCTTACCAAATCTGTACCACCTTGGTGGAGCATCTTGGGCAGGAGCAAATGGTTCACTCTCCAATCCAATCCAAGAGGGAATTACACAACAAATATATTAACTTTCATTTTCCAAGTGTTACAAGTTCAAACAACTTGTCTGCAATTAAATATGCCAAGGGCAGCCTCTCAGTTATTAACACTCTTCTCTTAGGTTTAGCACTCTAGAGAGTACTAGAGACCTAGAAAGAAGACAAAACACTGTACATTCAAAAGGGAAAAAAAAAAAAGTCAGGAATTCTAATACTAATTGCTCCATCAACTGACCATGATTTAGAAAACTTACCCTCCTGTACGAAACATTGTGGTTCCCTGGAGTGCTGCCCAGAGTTTGGATTTCCCCCCAGCCCAGAGTCCTCCAAGTGCCTCTGGAATCCTCCAATTATACTCAGTGTATCCCAAAGCTTCTCCCTTTGCCTTCCCTTGCACCCTCCTCGAGTCTTCCAGCACCCCCTGGGAACTTCTCACGCAGCCCCAGAGCTCCCTGGGTTCCTCTCCCTCCTCCCCAGGTGCCTCTCCCTGCCCCCCCGATTCCTCTCCCTGCTCCCCAGGTTCCACTCCCTGCTCCCCAGGTTCCTATCTTGACGAGTTCAAAGCAAGAATGGATGATTTCAGAGAGAAGTCTGTCACTATGGTTTGTGTAGTACTAAAGGAAAGTGCCAGTAGATAAGCCACTGAGAATTTGGAAACAAGGTGTTATTGTTTGCATCTGTTACATAAAATAATTTTCATTTCCCCCCTACCCTCCAAATTCTGATGTCCCCAATAGCACGGGTGGCTCACTTGATAAAGGAAGGTGTGAAGGGAACAATGCTGAATCAGTGCTGTGGTCCCCTTGGCCTTTTCCAACTCCATCTCTCACCCATGATCCTTTCCTGATATATGTATGCCTGTGTCAACACAAATGTGTGTGCCTAGCCAGGCACCTTGACGATCCTTACCTGTTGACTTCATTTCCTGGCTTGACCTTGGATGTGCCTCATCACTAGACTTTGCTGGCCCTCTCTGGACTGTGGTTAACCCTGGTTGCAATCACTGAACCTGGTCTTTCTTCCTTGTTAGTGTGCCGTTTAATGGCAATCTTGTTTTGTCCTAATAGCTCTGCTCCTGCCTCCCCTTTCACTCTGTGCTCTGAGAATTCCCAGTGGCATCACACCTTCAAATTCCTTCTTATTTTTGAAGGGCAGCTTCGTCAACATGTTTCCTCCCTTTACCATCACTAAACTTTTCCTGTGTCATTCCTTATCCTTGTTAGAGAAGGATATCATACTATCTCTTAACTCTTCTTTTTCCTAACGTGTTACTGTCACTGCAGGGTTTAAACTTGGGCTGGCTGTTGAACTTTAGAGTGTACAGGTAACCCCACTATGAAGAATACTGGTAGACACCAGGGCAGGTTTTAAGTAGCAGAAACTCCCCATCATCCCTGTGGCATCAAAATACACATGGTATTAGTAGCACATATTCATTAGCCATTATTTATTACTTATTTGTGTTTCTTTTTCTAACATTCCCATGTTCTTTTTTTTTCTTTTTTTAACTTTATTAAGTAATTTATGCATGTATAGAGATGTAAACATTTAATAGGATGTTGGAAAGAGTGGATTAAGAATTTCAGGAAGGAAAAATACATTTTATATTTTAATTGAGACAGGGAGCCGGCGGGGGGGGTGCCGGGGCGGGGGGGGGCCACCAGAGGAGGGGGGACCCTGGGCCGGGGGGCCCTGGGCCAGGGGGGGTCACCACAGCAGGGGGGTCCCTGTGCCAGGGGGGTCCCCACGACACCCATCCCGGAGGCAGCCCCGATCCCGGGGGTTTTTACCCCAAAAGGCCCTTTCCGGGGGTGTGAAGAAGGGGCGGGAGCTGCTGCTGCTCCCCGCGGGGGGGGGGGGGGGGGGGGGGGCCGGGGGCGCCGGGGGGGGGGGGGCTTGGCTGTTACTGGGCTCGTGTTCAAAGGCCAGGTATGCCTGGGGCTCACCAAGGTTGGAGAGTCCTGGGGCCCTGGGGTAACCCTTGTGTGCTCACTGTGCCTGGCCATCATCAGCTGATTAGGGGTTTTGATTTTCTGACTTGAATTCACCTAAAAGTTCAAGTGCAAACCACTTTTTAAATAGTCTTAAGTAGTCCCATCATTTGACTTGATCATTTGGCCAGCATGGACTGTGCAGCAGCAGGTCCTGTTGTAGCCAGAGCAAGTG
>WUAM01003563.1:0-27245 GCA_024336885.1 Actenoides hombroni
ATTCGACTAGCCCAACTTTGCAGGATCTATAACTGAAGCTATAATTTTAATGGAGGAAGAACTTTATAATCCATGAAAACTTTAATGGTGCCTTATACTAAAAAGGATCTTATGTCTTTCCAATTACACACTTAAATGCTGGCATAATATTATGTAATTGCAAGTGTACTATTCATTATAAATCACACAGCATAACAAGACTAGCTAAGTGGAAAGTTCATGGAAAATAAGTTCCCCCTCCCTTGTACCTTTACCCTTAAGAACATTCATCCAGTCTCACGTGCTTGCAGATGGCCACCCACCTTCCAATTACTGCTAAGGGTTGGAGGCTGTGCTTCAACCTCTTTTGATGCTCTTCGGCAAACAGTGCCCGGTGGGATAACAAGTCTTATTTGGCACTATGGTGATAATTAGCTCACAGACACCAACTTGGTGCATATAAAATACAGAACAGCTCTGGGATTGCCTGAATGTCTTCAAGCCACAACCAGCCTGTGCTAGAACAGAGCTGGTATTTATTAATCAGCAGTTTCGATTGCTTGAGTTCATGTTTATTAAAAGAAGCTTTTCAAATAAGATTAAAAAATAGTAAGATTGTATTTTACTGTTGGCTGTGTAACAGTGAGGTGAATTTTATATTTACACTAAGTGACCATATCTTTGGGATACTTGAACCTCATTTTCTGTTTGTAGTAGGACTTCAGAAAACACCTCTAAGGAGAGCAAAAAGAAATTATGGTTTTCCAGAGATGAGCAAAATGTAAACTCCAAAAAGCAAATGTCTAACAAATTTCAAAAAGGCAAAAGCTTAGATAAAACACCTCAGTCCACCACCAACACACCACTTCCACAAATACACTGTCAGCACAGAATGAACCCAGTGCCAACCTGGCAAGAAATTCAAAGGCCGATACTGCTTTGAGAGGCAGGTTGGTGTTTGAGAGGCAAAACCAGCCTGGTACAAAAGAGGATCAGAGCTGGGATTATTTGGACCATGGAGCAAACTCCCAAGGTGGTCCCCGAAGAGCACTCGTGCAAGGCCAGCTGACACAAGCCGTGTGCCAGCCTGCCCAGGGCTCTTTTACCATAACCACACTTAGCCACACTGTGGTATTACTGCAGGGGCAAGCTGGAAGACTTCATAAAAGCTGTCCAGAAATTACCACAGCAGCCAAACAAGAAGATACTGGAAAAGCCTGAAAACTTCATCCACAACATTTCTGTCAGCATGGGCAGAGTTCAACATTTCAGAGCCCAGTGCAGTGCTCCCTTACAGCCCTCGTGGGGAAAGGACATGATGGAACTGCTGATCAAGAGTGTGGCACAAAATTCTGTTTGTGGGGGTTTTATAGATGTTGTGCCTCAGGGATTCCCTGCATCAGACTTTCTTTTTGAACCCATACAATATTTTGGTCTTAAAAAAATTCTGTGATTAAACTGGGGAACTACTTATTATAAGTTGTATAACATAGTATCTGTCTATTTTAAACCTGTTGTCTGATGTTCTTTTTTATATCCTCAGTTATTATATCAGAAAATATATCAAGCACCATTCCTCCTTCTCAACCTGTCCTCTGCCCTGTTAGTCATCTCTTCAAAAGAAGATGGCCTTTATGGGGTTGATACAGTGCGTTGAAATCTACATCCACTTGAACAATAATGTAAACAGAGCTGGGTAAAAGTGATGGAATAAATGATGCTCCTGTCAAGTTTGTTTGGCTGCTTCCTAATGGACAGGATTGTGCAGGCTGTTAGAAACTCAGCCTCTGAGGAGCAGGGCAAGGCACAGTTATGTTTCCTGAAGAAAGGAAGAAGGAAGGTTGCTGTTTGTGTAATGCAAAGGGAAAGGCCAATGCATCTCTGCTTGGGATACTTGTACTAATATTATATCGTTGCTGTGCAAGGCAGAGTTATCCAAGGCCTGGATGTTCACGGCAGATGTGATAGTGCTGCTGCGAACCAGCAGCGCCCTCCAGTGGACGGAGGCGGTACTGGTGCTGCTCCGTCTTCCCGGCCCTTCCCAAAATCCGTGCGCGTTCGTTCAAGTTTTCTTCAGGCAGTCACTACGTGTCTCTTGCAAACAGTACTTAAGTCTCCAAAGTAAACGCGCCTTTTTCTGTTCATTGCTACTAGTTAGTCTGAATTAGCGGAGTTACAGATGCCTGATGAATTTTTACCTAGAAGGTCAAGGAAAAGGAAAACATACTTTCTAGAATAATTTTGGGAAGGAGTAAAAATGACATAAATCTACATCCCTGGGTGACCTCTAAGTGGATTCACTCAGGAGCTCTAAGATGCAGCTACTGGACCACCCGTGGTTAGGGATGGTTTAGATCATGTCTAAACAGCTTGCACCAGGTGAACAGCTCCATGTCTTGGCTGTTTTCTAGCTACCTGCCTGACAGGGATGCTCATCCCAGAGCTGTCCTTAGATGAAACCAGGAAGCAATTTTCAGAGTCCTCTTAAGGTCACGCTTTGAATTTTAACTCTTACAAAAGAAAAATTAAACAGATCTGAGACTTTTTAGTTGAAAAATCTTATGAGAAGAAGGGAATGCCATTTAAAAGAGTGAAGGTAAAGCATTTCTGAATAATTATGATTTAGACATGGTAGGGAAATGCCATTAATTTCAGAGTGCATACCCCAGGCTGACATCCCTTGCTTTGCTCACAAAAAACTGCAAAAGCTTCTCAGTCTGTTACATTCTATCAGCAACATGCATTGTTGACTCATATTTTACTTGCTGTTTACTAACTGCTAAAGTTCTGCAGATCTGCTATCTAGACATCTGATCCCACTGGGTATCTCAGCTTATTATTCTTGTGACAGGATAGCAAGTTCAGCTATTCCATATTCATTTTTTTCAGAGGATGTCTCCGATTTTTCAAGATTATTTTGCATTCTAATTCTCTCTTGTAACATACTGGTGAATTTTCCAAGACTCTTTTCATCATTATTTTCAAGAAGCTTTCACTGAGGCAGCAGGAAGTTTGTGCCTACAGGTTTTGGTAGGAAGCCAGTTACAAAAGATTGTTAACAAAAACACTGCTGTATCAGGGTCTGAAAGTAAACATCAGTGTCTGCGAATTTTAGTGGCAGAATCTCTTTTAACCTACTCCTGGCATCTTTTTAAAGTCCATACTGCTGCTACATACTACCATCCACTCTTCATCTACTACACTATAGGTAGCCACAAGAAAATACTATTTCTCCTTTTCTTACTTTTCTCACGTTTCTTCCCTGATTTACCCAGTGAAGTTTCCACAGCGTACAGACCAGGTAATGCTGTATTCAGAAGGCACATCCTTAGTCAGGAAGCCAAGCCTGCATCAGGAGAACGTGAAAGACATGAAAGCACAGTCAGAAAGCTCAGTCCCAAAAGTGAGAATTGGCCTTCATTAAAGCGACTCGATGCTGGAACAACTGTTTTAACTGTACACAACTAACAAGAGCATCATATGAAGTCAGCCTTTGAAGGTGTTAGGTTGTGAATTATAGTGAGGGAGTGGTTTTTGACCGAAGTAGTTATTGAATAAATAAGCATGTATTTTTCTCTCCATTTCTCACCAGTTAGAAGCCTCACTATGAATACACTGTATTGAAAGTGCAAGAAATTCTAGGCTTAATTATGTTACATGCTGTGGTACCTATGGGTTACTGACTGTTTCTCAAGTCTTACTGACTTTCAGACTATTGGCCTTTCATTATGAATTTATTAGATTATACCTAAGAATACACAAACTTGAGTGGCTCTCGCTTCTTTTGATTGTAAAGTAATAGAAGGTTTATCTTCTTTATGGGCTAGATGGCTCTGAGCTAGGGTTGCCACAGCAACCAGATGTTCAAAGGCTTGAAAAAGCAGGGAAGAAGGTGGAAGAAAGAGAGAGAACGGTTTTCAAAGCCAGCTAAGCCCTACGTTTGACAAAGGTGAGAAATACACTGCAAGAAGCAACGGCATTTACAAAAGTGGTCCCTGACTTCGAAAACAAAACAGCTGGCACTGAGAATCAACCTGTGCAGTTCAGTTCAAAGATAGTTTGAGGCTGTTTCCTTAAAGCATAAGCTGTTACAAACAGCACAGTGCTGCTTTTGAAGATGTGCACCATTTACAGGGGCAGAAACCCACCCCCAGCTAAGCAACCACTGCTTCCAAACCCCCAGTTCTAAACCTGAGAATGTAACAGCACATTGCACAACTTACATACATCACAGGCTCAAGACAGGTAAAGAAAGAACTTCCTCCCAATTGGTTCCTTTCTTTGGGGTACCCCAGTACCTAGTTTGGCAGTAGCAACTAAGAATTGCACTTTTTTTATTGTCCGAGCTGGGCACCCTTCCCCTGCCCAGGGGCCTCAGGGTGCTGGGTTAATAGCAATATTAATAACTCGTGATTAATGGCTTCAGGAAGGTTCTGCCTTCACTTCAGGAATATTGATACGTGGTGTTTTTTCTGCCTGCTCACTTCCCTTAACTCATGTGGGCTCCTCGGTCTGTCAGAACTCTTTCTTCTAAGGAAAATAACCTCTTCTTCATATTATTTTAATTGAATTAACCTGGAATTAAAATGCTAAATCTTTTTGTGAAACAAGGATTTCATTTTAAAGCATTTTAGAATTATAGCAAAGTTTTGTAGTGCTGCAAGTATTCTGCTTTATAAGGAGTTTACTGGCAATAGAAGCTTTAAGAAAGACATTTCAAACTTGTACACTAAAAGCAACTGTCCCCAGGATTGCCTTAGAGAGCTGAGGTTTTGTTCAATAGCCTGGGTTGACAGTTTCAGCCACAATTAGAAGTGTCTTCCTGACTTTCATGACAATTGTAAACTACTGGAGGAAATGGCTCCTTTTGAGTGGGGGAGGGTCACTGTTTATCAGGTATGAAAGAACAGTGTCATGTGCTTAGGACTGTATCTTATAACAGGCTGAACTCCAACCAAGAGACAACCTCAGCTGTCGAAACTGTGCACCCCAGTTCAAAACCACCTTGTGTTCCAGTCCTCCCCATGTGTTCAAAGTAAACTGATATATTCCAAGCAGGTAAGCACTGTGAACTGTTTACTGCAAACATAAAGCTTTCTGCTGTGAGCTATCACTGAAGTCTGTTGTTTGCTATTACCAACAGCAGCTATTGATCTGAGAAAACTGTTCGTGTCAGGCACTTTTAAAAAAGAAGCAAAATCATGTAAAATGTTTAAAGGTACGTATGAGCTTTGAACTCCTACTGAGTTTGGGGTCACATGTAAATTGAATGCAATTCTTCAGTAGTACAATAATGTGCTGTTTTCTCAGGAGATGTATTTAGAGAAGTAAACAAAAAGAATATTTACCTGTCTGATAGATTTGTACATGCTGGAATGCTGTGTCATAGATTTCATCCTCTTAGGCATGTGCATGAATATGTGGCTCCATGTCAGGGTGCACAGTGGGCAGGAGCAGGGTCTCCTGAGTGCCCCGGTGCCCCAGTGCCCTGCCCTGTTCCCAGGCATGGGACAGGCCTGTACAGGACATCCCCAGCATAGCAGCCACAGCAGGGTGACACTGCTGTGTGCTGGCCTGTTCCTCCCCAGTACCTGCAAGAACCAGCCCTGATCAGCGTTGTCCCAGCCAGCTTGGCAGGACATCGCACAGCATGGCATGGCTGCTGCTGGTGTCCTCACACACACACAACCCTGAGGTGAAGGGCTCACCTGCCAGGGAGGTAGAGAGCACCATGCAGACTTAAATGGAGAGAAAAATTCAGTCTTAAATATCAAAGAGCAAAGGCAAGGGTAAATATAGCAATGGTTCAACTGTTTGTAGCCTCCATGCTAGCCTTGCCATTCACAACAAAAACTGATGGGTGTGCAGAAGTTTGTTGGTCTTATGTTTGTAGCTGGCATCTGATCTGGAATGTCCAGCGGTCAGAAACAGACAGGGATGTTGGATACATAGTGATTTGTGTTCCTTTGAAACTTGAAATGTTTCATTCAATTTGATGGCAGTTTAGAGCTTCAGGGATGGCTTGACGTGTAAATTGCTTGGGGCTGATCCAGTCCCACCCTGTAATAGTTTGGAAACAGTGTTTTCTGGCAATACCAGAGGGGAACTGGGCATCAGGGCTGAGATGGGCAGGGAATCTGGAGTGAGTGCAGGGGGTTTTGGGGTAATTACTGGTTAGTTTCTGTCAGGAGAGCTCTGGGAATCTCTGCCATGTACAACTGGCCAGAAGCACAAACGAGTTGACCTGAACGTGACACATATCATGCATCCGCTCTGTTTAGTTGAGCAATGTGATCATTCTGACAAATGTGTGCAAAATTAAGTAATATCAAAAGGAATGTTTGCATTTCAGGAAAGGCTTCAGACCATCAGAAGCAGCTTCTGCTGGGAATAGTAGCCTTACTAAGAGTTTTAAGGCTGTTGAGCGTTCTGAGTATCTCACAGAACATAGCTAGGTACCTGAAATTGGGGAGATGGGGAGGGCTGAATAACAGCTCAGTTATGGCTAATGGTTACCAACATGAAACTCTAATATTGCCTTTTCTAAACATCACTCACAGTGAGGTTTATCTTAAGGTGTCATTACAGATGTCATAATTTTTCATTTTTGCACTTACTAGTTGCAGAATGCCTCCAAATGTGCAAGCTAAGTTACATACATTGGTGTCTGTGATGGGTTATGGAAACATAACTTCAGAGGTTGTATTTCTTCAGTACTAGAGGTTTTCCTTCTCCCCAGCTCATTCCATCTGTCTTTTCAATGGCCTAGATTTATTCTAATGGTATATTCTGAATGCAAGCAGCTCATAGATGGATGCCAGTAGTTATGCCTTTCAAAAGCATTTTAATGTTATCTGCAGAGGTTTTTCTAATACAACTAAATGACTGTTATGTTGAGGAGGAGATTGTTGGGGCCTAGAGGAGAGATGGGAAGGGTTCTGTCAGGGAGTGGGTGATGGGGTGATATCCTATCAGTGGTAGGATGGGAGGTAAGGCTGATAGAGGGGAGATTTGCTTTGCCAGGTAAGCTTTATTTTAAATGAGCTGCCCTTCCCTTTCTTTGGATAGAAATGCATCTACATTTTTTAGTTAAAACTATCTGAAAACCTCAGAGTATCCTGTCCATTGGGCATCCAGTTTTGTGTCTGATCTGTTCCTCTTTGCCCTGTGCCATACAGTTGTCAGTGATCTGTTGGTGCAAGGCCAGCAAACATCAGTGGGTTAGGAAACAACCTTTTCCATAGGAGCCAGCCACTTAGCTTGCTGCTGGTCCTATGTTTACTGCTAAAGAAATGAGACAAAACAATGTGGTTGAGAATGAAGCCAGAATAATGTGTGAGAAGTGCCAGCTGAAGTGATCCCTGTATTGAACACTGCATCTAATGGGAGAACCTATGGAATTCATCTAGAGAGCAGAAGGATCAGCATGGAGGAGCCTAGATTATGCCTCTGAGCACTGTGCAAGGACATGGGAAAGACAGAGGGGATTTCAGAGGGAGAAGTGGGATGCACGTGGCTGTGAAGGTTATTTTGGTGGTTTTTGAGGTACTGAGGAAAAGTAGTGACCATCTGGCCCTTCTTAGAACCTTGCCTGGAGCCACTGGTGGAGGAGCTTCAGCCCAGATGGGCTTCAGAGATCTCTGCAAGGGCCACAGACAGACTAGTCTGGAGCCATTGGTGGTGTAGCCAGTGAGGTGACAGTGATGGGATCCAGTGCCCGTGTGTGGTCTCAAAGCTCAGCACAGCTGCTCTTTGAGGACAGTCTCCTCCAAGAGCTACCATAGGCCAGCAGGAAACTCAGTCCACATGTGGAAGGCAGTTTAAGGGCTCAATCAGGAGTGTGTCCTGCTTGCAGGTTCACCTCTTTCCACCCCCCATTTCCTTAAGACAGGCTTGCACACATGTTTTAAAATGCCAAACCAACTAAGCAGTAACGAAGTTTGTGATGCTACCAGAACATCTTGGCATCTTTCAGAATTACACACAACAGCATCTCTAAAAAAACTATTAGAGAACAGGGATCCTAACACCCCCAGGCTGGCCCAACACCTCTCTAGCTCCCTAGCAATAAAATGTACAAGTGGTCCACTCACAGAAACACAAAGATGTCTTTTCCATGCTGGTGTGGGGGGGGGTGGGGGGGTGGGGGGGGGTGTGTGTGGGGCGGGGGGGTGGGGGGGGGGGGTGGGGGGGGGGGTTTGGGTAATTGGGGGGGGCGTTTGTTAAACTGGTGGGTACTGGGAGGTACTGGGGGTGGGGGTTTGGGTAACTGGGGAGGGCGTTTGTTAAACTGGTGGGTACTGGGAGGTACCGGGGGTGGGGTTTGGGTAACTGGGGAGGGGGCTTGTTAAACTGGAGCGTACAGGGGGGGGGGGGTGGGGTAATGGGGGAAGGGCTATTAATAGAAGTTGGCTTCACTTGAACCTCAGTGAGAAAAGTGATAAAAAATGTGATGTCCACACAGTACAGTGTGTGACTGCAAAGATACTTGTAAACCCTTCTGTGGACTTGAATTCTCAAAGTCCTCTCTGTTCCAGTGCTGTGTTAAAGCCATCCATCCACCAGTGACTTTAAGGTACACTCAGGCTGTGAGTGATTGTGACTTTGGTCCTTGAGTTGGACCTCCTTTGGGACCAGGACTGAGATGCTCCATTCTCAGTAGCTACTTTATGTGAATTCAATTGGTTACTTCCAGACACATCCACTTAATTTGTTATCCCTGAAAACGTTTGGTTTAGTACTTCAGCGTTCCAGATTAGCCTCATGTTAAAGAAAAAGAAATCTCCTAATCCATTTTTGCTTGAAGATGTGGCAAGCTTATTAAAAGTTAGATGTAACCCTGAATAATAATGGAAACCTGATTAACCTTTGAATTGTACAGAAATCTGTCATCCCAGATATGAATTTTTATTGTAGTGTTCTGCAGAACACGGGAAGAAAAAAAGATGGGAAAAAAAATCAGTGGTATCTGGGTTATCTGTTCAAACATCAAAACTCCAATGTAATAAATTGCCTGTTTAATAATTCCAAAATAACTTCACATTCAGACATTTATTTAAGAATAATTTTGCTTTCATAAAGCATAAATCTGATAGTGGATTATATCAATTTAGATTAAGGGCCTCTTTTTTTTTTTTTTTTTTTCCCTAGAATAAGATTATTCTCCAAGGATTCATACAAATATAAATATCACAATATAAAAAAAAAAAGAGAACAGAAAAGAGAAATGCAAGTGGTTAAGGAACAAACTGAGGCCAAATATGGCAGACACTGGCAAAGTGTGTGGTAACAGAGTGATGGATAATCAAATTAACCACAACAGGTCTACAGCATACTCCAGAAATGCTGACTCCAGCAAAAATCCAGCTAGGAAGCAGCACTGAGAAGCAGGGCAATAGGAATTAGCCACTGCAGTAAAGCCAAAAATTTATGATGCTTCTTCATACAGCACTGATGAAACCAATCTGTGAGCTAGTTCTACTGTATGGACCTGTCATTCTTGACCAGCTATTCTGAGTAACTTTTGGTGAAATGGGTTTCAGTCCAGATCACTTTTTCTCTTTCCAAATTTCTCTTCCACACAGGAGAGCAGAGCACGCCCACTGTGCTTAATCCATATTAGCCACTCAAGTGTAACCTCAAGTGACTTGCAGCTACTTCATATTTTACCCCCACCCACAAGCCACTGACACTTGTACCGTCTGAGAGAAAGAGACCACATGCTATGAGAGAACAGTATGTGTCAAAAGCGTCGAAACGTCCGTCTGGATCGCGGAAATACCGGCGGCCCCGCCCACACTGGAGATGTAGCTGTCCAGAAAGTCGATTTTCGTGGCGCGTGCTTGCGTGTAGTACTGGATATTGTCCAGATACCCGGCGCGTGCCGTGGTCAGTTTGTTATCGACAGACGTTATGCCCGATTGGGCCGTTGCCAGATTGGCGGCAGTCGCCAAGGTGGAACTCGCCACGTCCAGATTGTCGAGTTTGGTGGCACGTCCTGAAGACAACCGCCTCACCATGATCTGAAACTTCTTCAGAGATGGAGAGAAGTAATCCCAGAAAATATGTATGAACAAGGAAAAACCTTGCAAGAATGCACTGCATCTCTGCTGTTGGCTTTGTTCATTTAGCTGTATCACAGCACAGCAAGTCATCTGAATTGAGACATCCACACAGAATCAGAATCTTACACACTTTTGGCTTTCCTGTCAATACTTTTAAAGGGACCTTGTTACTCTTTTAGTTTCTTACAATAGAAGCTAACCATGATAAAAGTCAGTATGGCTCCTGAAATATTACAATATCCTGATGCTCAAAGCTTTAGGATCCTTGTAAAGTGTTATTGGATAGTTTGTCAAGAATGCCAAAGTACCCATGATCTATTCCTTTTATCAGTCCATTCCTCTAATCAGTAAAGAAAAAGAGGTGCTGAGTTCTGGCTTTGCTCAGAAGAGAAAGAAAATTCCTCACCCAAAAGATGTGTGGTACCCATTGATCTTGTGAACATTTTCACAGAACCCATTCAATATAATAGGTGAGAGGCAAGCTTTCTTCTGCCTGCACAGCAGTGGAAAGAGCATGCAGGAAAATAAGCAAAGCAAGAGGGTCACAAGGCCTTTGAAAAAGGTGTGGTATGCAAGCATGGGCTAAAAAGGCTCAAAAGTAGTGTGGGATTCATCTAGAGGCTCAGAGAGGGGCACACTTCATTAGAAAGAACTCCCGAGATTCCTCCTGACCCAAAATGTCTCTCCTGTGCTCTTAGCAGCTCGGCAGGGTGTGTGTGGTGCAACTACTCATTAGGTAAAGGAATTCAAAACCTTTAATTTATAAGTAAATACACTGAAGGATACTCAGGAATTCTTACTGATGAAGTGACTAAATATTTGAAGGCGACTGGGCTATAGGAGAAAGTCCAAAATTTCTCTGTGTCTGACTACTAAATACCTCTATTGCCATTTATCTCATCAAAGTCCTCAACCTTATTCTATCACACTGTACGACTTGCAATTCCCTTAATTTAATAAGCATTTTACTGTTTCTATGCCTTTGCTTATATTGTTGCCCCACACTCACACAAAACTCACTGTTGAGCATTAAAAGTTACCAGCCTAGTCACTATATTAAGACCTTTGAACAGGGATAAAATAGAAGAAAAAAATAAATATAGCTGTAAAGTATACCATGGCAAATAGTAAATAATTGCAGAATATTTTAAACTCCAAGCATTACTTTCACTGGAGTTTCAGTATCTTTTTCCTAATATTTTCTAGGGGAAATCAAGATGCCAAGTACAATCTTAACTCAGCTGCACAAACTAGAGTTACTGAGGTATATTAGTATTATCAAAAAGTAGTGGTGAAATCATTTAACATACAAAACAGCACTTCCTTAAATGTTTTCTTTATTATGCCAGATAATCAGTTTACAAAAGGCATGTCCAAGATATTTTCTAATGTAATATTATTCTTTTGTGTGCACTCATTGATCTCAGCCAAGACCACATCATTAAGATTCTCTCCAACAGAAGTAGTACCATATCTTTATGGGACTCTCCATGTTCTATAGAGAGACATCAGTTTAAGAAATAAATACATTTCTCGTATTTTAGAATGTATTTACTTTCTTTCAGCAGTTATTGTTGTAGTTCCTGCAAGGAAAAGCAACTGATTTGACAATAAAGATGGAGGAGTTTGCCACATATGAGGTTAAAATGACTGAGGAAAAAGAATGAGGTATCTTGGTGAGGACCAGCTACCTGTCCTCTTACAGACACCATGTCTTTGGTGAAAAAAATAGTTTCTGACAGCTCTAAGAAAACTGCTAATAACTATTTCACCATAGTGAAGATACTGGTAATCAGAAGAAAACTGTATATGAGAATTTGTGTTAGAAGGTAGTTACTTCGGGTTTTGTTCTTTTTTGTTGTTGTTGTTGCTGTTGTTTGGGTATTTTGGTTGGTTGGCTGGGTTTTTGTGTGTTTGGGCTTGTTTTGTTGGGTTTTTTTGTGTGTGTGCTGGCTTTTCTTGTTTTGTTTTGGTTTTGTGTGTGTTTTTTGTTCGTTTTTGTTTGGTTTTCTTTTATTTTTTTAATGTTATTGTAATTTTATTTTATTTTTTTTAAGCTTGTAGTGTGCTCTCTAGATTGACTGGGGAAAAAAAAAACAAACAAAATTGACTGGGGGAGCGGCTGTGGGCGTTGTGAGGCTGTCAGGAAATCCATAAAGCCTGCTGCAGCTGATTGCTATTAAATAGAGCCTTCAGGCTCCCCTTTACAGAGAGGGCGTCGGGCTTCTGCTGCAGGGACCTGCCCCAGGTCTCCACTGCAGCGGTCCCCTGCTGATGCAGCCATGAGGACATCTCCTTGGCAGGGAGCAGCCAGCGGTGTTCATTGAAGACCTTTGTGCCATTGCTGCCACAAGCAAGGGTATGGGAAGGGCACAGTCCGCCGGGAAAACCCCAAGCACAATAAAAGTGCCGCATAAAAAATAAATAAACTAATAAAACAGTCAGCATCAGCTTTCACCTCCCAGGTTGAAGTCAGAAAGAGAAGGGGTTGGAGAGAGAAGCAGTGAGGAAAGTCCCCATGGGGGAGCACAACCTAAAGATCACACTTGGCATTTAATTTAAAAAATATATACCCAGTCCAAGATGAGTATCTGTCAGGCAGATAATTATCTTCTCTGGTGTGAGGAGCCTGACATTCAAAAGGCTTAGAGCTGGTCCTAGAGTGACGTGCGGGGGGCTGCCGAGACAGTGCCGTCGGCGCCTGCGGCCTTTGTACCAGCGGCGAGTTCCCCCAGCGGGGTTTTATCTTGAGCTGTGTCCGCAGGAGCGCGGTGTTACTGTTTACCAAAGGCGTTCTGCTACCATATCTGTGGCTGTGTTAAATTTAATCGTTAAAGCACTTCTGTCATAGAACAGGGAGGTAAATCCCGTTCAAAGCTGCTTATTCTTGTATTGTAATGACGCAAAACCATGTTTTTAAATTAGGGCATTGCTGCATTTCTCTGGTGTGTGTGATGGGTGTCTGTGTCAGGACAGGCAGCTGGCACCACTCGCACCTCATTTTACTTTGCTCTTTGCTTCCTTGCATAGGCAATGAACTCAGCCTTAATGCTTGGATAGCCAATGGCTTTCACCTTTAGGCTGTCCATTTACTTGAAGTGTCTTAGTGTCCAGCTTCCCCCTCACTTTTCTGCATGCATCTCCCTTTTATACAGAAAATGTGGATATGGGACAGGTATTAACTGCTGTGATCTGGCTTAGTAAGAGAGTTTCCATACTGACAGTATTAAGAAGGTATTCTCCTGTATGTCCCATAGATGATATTTTTCTCATCTGATCCCTATCAAGTTTTGCACTATTTCATATTGTTCCTGTCAGTTGTTGGGTTTAGGTGTCTCTGAGCCTGTTTGGAAGGTGTAGATCCAAGTATTCATGCAGGAACTTAGGCAGCTGCTTTACTGCATTGAGCTACAACTAATACCAATCAGAATCATCACAATAACATTGTAACCCCTTCGTAGGAACTTCTGATCAGTACCTGAAGCAATGGAAGCAATGCTGTAAAAATAGAAATATTACCTGTTTTTCTGTACTGTGATAGATACTGTGGCTCAGTAAGAGCTGACATTCTCTCTTAAAAGCCTTGGAGAATGTTAATGATAACTTTATGGAGAACATTCCTTGCTTCTCTGGCTTACTTAAAAGACTAATGAAACTGCAATGAAAAAGAACTGCTTCAAATGAATTAGTTTTAAAGCTAATTGCAGAAAGTTGACATGATATTAAAAAGGTGGATTAACTTTTCTCCAGACTGCAGCAGTTTTCAGCTTCCTTTTCAAAACATGATCCCCAGCAACAGGTATTCTTGGAGCCTCCAAACCTTGTCCCTACAGGTCTGGGGGGGTTTTGTTAGGCTCTGTTTTTAAGGTAGACTCAGTTTACCAGACACTGTTTAACTCGTTCCATGTGTTTATCCTGACCCAGGATTTGTTCCCTCTTGGCCAAGGTGTTGCTCAGAACATGTCATGGTTGGTGACTTCAGATCTGCTCCAAGATTATCTCTCTGTTACCCAGTGGACCATTGAATATACTCATCTTGATCAGTAAAAGGTGAAACACATCTGTGGGGCTGGAGTGAGAAATCACAGATTTCCCACTGAGCACAAAAGAAAGTTTGCGCACTCCTTCTGTGCAAGGACATTTTATGTATTGGAGGTTGGTGTTCTTTGCATTCAGAGGAACAAATCCTCCAGTTGTGTAAAATGTCCCCAGCTCCAAAAAGGAGCTGTGACAATTTACACCAGCTGAGGTGCTGCTCAGCAGTTTTCATTTATTGGGAGAAGCAATTGAATGTAAAATGTGAGAGCTGAGACTAACAGGACTTTTCAACAGTTTGGAAACACCAGCACAGGGTCCCTAAACAAGGAGGACTTGACAGCACCATCATGGGAATTGTTTATAGGTGCACAAAACAGTGTT
The DNA here is from genome assembly GCA_024336885.1 of Actenoides hombroni. NCBI lineage: Eukaryota > Metazoa > Chordata > Aves > Coraciiformes > Alcedinidae > Actenoides > Actenoides hombroni. Next base: position 14,463 of record WUAM01003563.1, read on the forward strand.
ATTGCAGTAGATGAATTGTCTGTAATCCTAAAAGCAAATGGGACTTTTATTTTATTTAAATTGAACATGGGTGCAAATGCCAGCATGGTGCTACAGAAAGTGCTAAGAGCCCTGAGAGTACCTTGGTGAAGGCTCCATTTAATCGTGCCCATTCAAGCCTGAAGGCACCCAGCTCAGAATTTTTGCTTAGCAGTTTTTAGCAATCGTGCATCTCCCTGGAACAGCCCCTGGAAGTTTTTATGTCTCTGAAGGTGTGAGATCTGTAGCACTCTCTGTGGTCATCCCTTTCTCAGGTTATTTGAGAGGTGCGTTTTTCTAAAGGAGGAAGAGCGAACCCTTACTGGGTTCATCAGGTAGACACTTGAGAGCTTGCCCTCCGTAGCTGCCAATGGGGGGTAAATCATCCAGCCCCAGAGTTGCTCGGGGAGAAGGGGCCAAGCGAGAGGCACAGATTGCGGAGGGGAAGAGCGGCCCGACCGAACGCAACCTCTCCTTCCCCTTTCGGCAGGTTTCCTCCAGCAACGGGCTCGGGGGCCACGAACATTTGGACGCCAAAACCCAACTTCCACCCCCCCCAAAGCTCCGTGGCCTCTCGCCCCCTCCCGCGGCTCCGCTGCTGGAGGCTCTGCACCCACAGCCCCAAACGGGTGTATAGTGGAAGGGCCAAGCTTGCAATTTCTTGGTTCAGAACAGTGATGGGGATGCTGTTCTTATAGCTGACCTACACAACTACAATTTGAGAGCCAGAGCTGAAAGCCTGTAGATCCTGGTTAAGCTGAAGTTTTTAGCTGGAACTATAACTGGGTTGCATCTTGTGGTTAGGCAGAGAAGTGAATATACTGGTTATACTGGTAATTTTTCACTAGACCTCTAAAGGGTCAGGAGACTGAGCCAGTCTCCAGATACTGTAGCTTGTCTAATTTCTGTTTCTACAGAACAGGAAAATCTTGTTCAAACAATCATTTAAAAGCACACAAAATCTTCTGCTAATTGAGCTGAATTCATCAACATGCAGCCTCTGCTTCCTCCCTGCTCTCTCCCATTTTTCATAACTCCCTCTCTTCCCTTTTTTCCCCCTCTATTCATAATTTTTTTCCTGAGCTTCCCAAATCCATCACTTATATTTGTCCAGTCTGTTCTCTCCAAACTGAGCCTTGCTCAGCTTTGGTTGTCACAATAAAGATGATAAAAATCCCTATTTCTTGTCCCCCTCCCCCCAGTTTCTTCTCCACCTTTGGGTTTTTTCCTCCCCCATTTCCCTCCTCCCCTTTTTCCCTTTTCCACCCCTTTTTTTCCTCCTTTCCCCCCAATTTTGGGCCGGGGGGGCACAGCCCTGGGGTGGGGGGTCCCATTTCCCCTCGCTACGAGTCAGGGGGGTCATGGGGGGGTGGTGACACCGTGTCCCCCCCTTTTTTCCCCCCAGACAGCGGCGGGGTACCCGCGCGCCGCGTCTCCCTCACCGGGTCCCAACCTGCTCTAGTGGAAGGTGTCCCTGCCCTTGCAGGATGTTGTAACTGGATTATCTTTAAGGTCCCTTCCACCCTAACAATTCTATGATTCTATTTCAGAAGAAACAAACCCCTCCTTGCCAACTTGTCTTATAGCTTGAAAGTTAAACCTAGTAATGGTGCCCTTGGGGAGGGCAGTTGGTTTTTTTTATAATCCTGTTGTATACAAGATTTTTTATTCAGTATTATTTGCTAGAAAATGTATTTCAGAAGCAGATAACAAGTTGTCTAACATTGGTAGGAGGCAGATTGGTACCCTAGGCAAAAAAAGCTTGTAACCTTGCAGAGCCTTGTAGCTAACTCAGCATCAGCTCCTGCTGTAACACTCTCTGGCTGGCTTAGTAGGGCAGTTTTCTGTGTCAGTAGTGATAGTGATAGGCTGTTACATGGCAGCATATATGAGTTTCTTCAGTTACTTTGATGGATTAACAATGTGAGTGCTCAAATCTTCTCTAGCACTTTTTTTTTTTTCCTATTCCTGCCTTTTCAGCTGTCTCCATCAACATGAACAAAGTTCTTTGGTGGTGAAGGTGCATTGGCAATACTATAAAACAAAATTATTCACAGATATTATGCCAGATTATTTTTATCTTGATAAATTTAAACCTTCATAAAGAGTTTTAAAAGCACTGCATTCATACCTTTTCTGGTTTTCCTATTTGACATGGAAGGCACCAAGCAATGCTGAAATAGTATCAGTAAAAAAAACACTTCTGCCCCACTAAGAAACATGACATTCTTCTAGTTTATTACTACACCACTCCAGTTATCCCACGGGACCAGGGTGCCCACCCCACCAAGCCCTACCTTGTGCCAGACATGTTCCCTCCCAGGGCAGCGTGCCCCCCTCGACCACACTGCCTGGCCCCGGGGGTGCCCCGTGGGGCTATGGTCTGCACCAGCCGTGACACTGCCATACAACCCTGGAATCATAGAATGGGGGGAGATCTTGAAGGTCAAGATCGAGATCTTGAAGACCATCAAGTCTCCGTACCCCTGGCCCCTGTGCAGCCCTGGGGGGATGGCACATCCCCGGCGCTAATTTTCCTAAGTCTGAGTAGCCACAACTACATTAAATTTCTGTGTTCCAGACAATAAGGAATATTAGAACAGCACCTTTGGAAACACCAGTAGAAGAGCCTATTCTGTATTCCAGGTGAGTGTGAACAGAACTCAGTAATTAACCTTACTAACATAAGAATCTTAACAATATGTTTTCACACACTGCTATTATACCATGAGATCTTCCAGGAAAGTAACGAGAAAAGCTTCTAATGGATAAAGCTTATTAGCATCTCTTGTCGTCATACAAGCTAAGTAGCTTCTTTTGCTCTTAGAGTTAGCCTTCATGTCATCATTGAGGTTTTTTGCTTCTTAGGTCTCACTGGAAAAAATTAGTTTGGGGTTTAATGGAATGGCAAATGAAATTAAAATAATCTTTTTGTACTAAATCGTTAGTAACCAGCTCTTCAGTTTTCATTCTGAAGGCGTTCTGTTATTCTTTTTGTAGTACAAGATTTATTGGGATGTTCTAGGCCTTGTTTGGTTTGGGTTTTTTTCATGCTGTTTTTATTTATTAGGAAGAGATTTCCATCTATTCAATGACTGTAGCATGAGCTACATCACATCTCTGAAAACTCTTCTTCACTGGAAGACCTGAGAGACTTCTGAGAGCAATCCATTCTTGATTTCTGGAAGCCACTTGCAGAAGAGACTGGAAATTGTAGGGATAGTGCCACACTTACTGCTGCTTTGGAAAGATAGTTGCAGGAAGCTTTTTTCAGCATACGAGTCAGTTACATAGATGAAGATAGGACCAGGACCTTTAAAGTAGTGGATACCCTTCTTCTAGGTCACTTGAGGTCCCACCACCCACTAATGAGGTCCTTTGAGGTCCTACCACCAACCAACGAGCTTCCTTCAGGTCCCATGAGGTCAGTTGAGGTCCCTTGAGGTCAGTTGAGGTCCCTTGAGCTCCCACCACCAAATTGTGGCCTTTCCATTGGGTGTCATCTCCCATTTGGGGCGGGGTTTCCTTCTTGGTGACCACCTCCCATCTTCTCCCTCTACGTCCATCTCCTGGAAGCACCTCCAGAAGTATCAGCACGTCCAGCAGAAGACAGAAGTTCATACTGGGTAACTTTACCATTCTTAGTTTTCTTTACTTGTAGTTGTTCTATTTCTGTATGAAAAATAAGCTCCTTCTCTGTCTTCCTCTCCTTTTTTACCATGCACCCACTACGTTCTGCCTGAGGTTCCCAATCCAGCTCTTCCCTACCTTTGCACTGAAAAAGAAGAGAGCCTTAATTGCGCAGAACTCAGTTTGATTGGGTCATAAACGGGCCGTGGTAAAGACACATTGGTGGACTTTTTCCACTTCTTCAGAAATTAAAAGTTATTTCCTTATTCTAGAAGACCAGAAGCATAGCATGCAATGTCATCATTATTATTCGAGCCAGATGTTAATCTTTTGCCTCTGGAAAACATCTTAGCTATGTTCTGTTGTGGTGGGGGGTGTGTGTTTGGTTTTTGGTTTTTGATTGTTTATTGGGGTTTTTTGTGTATGCAATGAATACGACCCTATTACCTGAAAATCTTCCTCTGAAACAGGGTGTCTCAAATAGCATTATTACATATTGAAACTAGATGTGTTAAAAGATGTGCTGACCTGTGTAGCATATGCAGTGTATTTAGTACTCAGCTTGGCTTCTCAGTGCATACCCAAGATATTTCCTTGAGGAAGAATTCCTCAAAAAAAACCCCAAGTCTGGGGTTTGGGGTTTTATCCAGGATTAATTTTCCTCTCACAATCCCTGTAACCAGCCAGAGAAAGTTGGTTGCATCTTTCTCAGAGCTCAGAGATGCCAGTTAGAGCATCTTTGAAGAGTATGATGCTGTTCCAGTCACTGTGGAATTGGGAAGAGCCTCATGGTGTTGGGGCTGGGTGGTGGTGATGTAGGAGGGGGCAGCTTTGTCTGCGGGTGGGCAATCTGAGTGGGGGGGCGGGCACAGCGAAAAGACCTCGTTGCCCCGCAGACCCCCGACTGTGCCCACGCGTGTTCCCCCCCCGGGATGCATCTTGGCTGGGTGCCCCCCGAGGGCGGGGGGGGGGGGTGGTTGCCGCCCAGCCAGCCGCGAAGGGTCAAATGAAGGGCTGCGTGACCCCCCCCCCCCCCCCCCTGTCCCCCGGGTCGCCCCCATTATGACAATTTGTGGTAATTCAGTTGAGGGTATATTAATAATCTTGATTTCTCAGACGGATAATTTATTATTTATGTCCTAGGTCTAGCATTTCTAATGTATGAACTCCTGAGTGTGTCTGTGTAGCTGTACCAGACTCAGCAACCACTGATGCTTTTAAAATTCAGTAGCTCACAAATGACTGAGGCCTGTGTATCATTGAACAGGTTTCAAAATTAATTGTAAAGGTTAGCAGGGTGTTAGACATTGCACTTGAAAGCTACGTGGTTAGACCTGCATACATTTTTGGCTTGCAGTGTATGTTCCATAACGGATTGTATAATAGGATTTCATTTAACTGTTTGGATTCAAATATTTGTTTCTGCCCACTTTGGGAAGACAAAATGAAAGTGCTTTCCTGGTTTACAAGATTTGCAAGGAATAACAACAGAAGTCCGAGCATCTTAGAAATGTAAAATATATATTATTAAAAAATAATAGAATACAAATACTAAGGAATATCTTTGTTATGTACAATGTTTCTGGCTACATATCTTAGCAGGTCATCACTTGCTATCTGGAAGGTCTGAAGGTAGAACCCGCTTTTTACACTGTCTGTTATCAGAGATAGAACATTGGCTATAAACATGCAAACCTTCAATACTAAGGTCTAACAATAATACATAGCTACAATACAGGCTGATGTGTTTATCACAGTATAGATTGATCAGCTCTCTAGGTTTTGCTTTCCAACTCTTCCTGATTTTCTCAAAGACTGTAGAATTATGTGCTTTATATGACTTCTGGCGATGATCACAGTTATTTTTATCACAAAAGAGATGGGTAGGAGCGGTGGCCAGAGGGGCTACTGTGTGCCTCGTGTTTCCGGAGGGACTTCTCAGGTTTCTGGGAGCTCGGAGGAGGACCCCCCAGTCAGCAGTCACACTGCGAACGGAGGAGAGTTAGACGGTCTGCAGTCACCTGCCCTGCACCTGCTGCTACAGCCTCCTGCCCCTGAGGACACAGCTGAGCACCAGAACCCACCGATGAGCGAGGAGCTGCTCTCTCCAGCCCGCCCCCGCCCGTGACCGGCGCGGCCGAATAAGGAAGATGCGACCTCTTCAGGGGGAAAAACAAAAGGCCAGAGGGAGTCCAAGATACTTTGCATTTTTGGTGAACTTGAACTCCAACAGGGGAAAATGTGTGCTGTAACTGATCCTGCTTACTGGCCTGAAAATTGAATGAGTGTGTGAGGGTACAGGCAAACAGATACCAACCAAGCGAAATTGCTTCCATTGGAAAACCATTTGAAAAACACTTCATACTAACATGTTACTTGCACAAAGGAACAGCCAAAGAGTCTAGAAGGGTCACATGAATCGGAAGCCAACCCGTAGAACACCCATTCATCATCATTGGCCAACTAGCCTCTATCACCTACTTCACCATCCTACTAATCCTCTTCCCCATTATCAGCACCCTAGAAAACAAAATACTAAACTTCTAGAACTCTAATAGTTTATAAAAACATTGGTCTTGTAAACCAAAGACTGAAGACTACCCCCCTTCTTAGAGTTAACCCTCAGAAAAAGAGGACTTAAACCTCTACCACCAACTCCCAAAGCTGGCATTCTACATTATCTGTTGCTGGACTTGGCTGTTTTGTTTGTTTTCTTTTCTTCACAGGAGCAACTTGTACAGGTGCAGTTTGGGTGGAAGTGGTCACAGTAGCTGTCTGTGTAGCTGCCGGCTTTGCTGCTGGAGTTGGAGCAGTTTCAGTGCCTGTTGTGGGAGTTGGAGCAGCAGCAGTTGTTTTGAGAACAGGAGGAGCAGCAGCAGGGCTCGTGGGGGGAGCCTGAGGAGTCTTAGAAGCTGCAGTGCTTGTTTTTGGAACAGCAGCAGCAGCAGCTTCATGAGAATTACAGCAGCCTGTCCCTTGAAGGGCTCTGACAGAGAGCAGTGTAGCAGGGCTGGGCTGCTGCTCCACTAAAGACTCTCTGTTCCTCCTGTGCTGCTGAGAGTCTTCTTTTTGTCTGGCCTAGGAACCGTCACATTCAGCTTCACCATATTCCATGTTTCCTAGCTGTGACTTGTCAGTGGACAGAGTTTCCTTTTGGCTGCCAGAAACTGCCATCTGGGTCTTTGTCAAAGATTTGAGCTGTACTGGGGAGAGCACTCTGTAATTGTACATTCACAAACGGACCTTGACCAGTCATTTGCTCAAACGTTATCAGACGCAGCGGGTCTCCCTCCTCTCTTTCAATATTTATTAGTGACTCTTGCATGCACAACTTATACCATCTATCTTGCCACAACAGCCGCTGAGTCGCAGCATATCAATCATCTGCCGATAATCCCATGTCGCTGTTAATCCCGGGAGTGGAGAGATGCAGCAACACACAAATTCAGCAAGAGCAGGCAAAAGAAGCAACTTTATTAAATTATATCCTCCTTGGGTGCTCCGAGGAAGGAACCGAAAGAGGACCTGAGCCAAGCCAAGCAAAAGCTGGCAAAGCAGTCCAAAAGGGGAGAAAAAGCCCAGAGACTCTTCGGATCCCTCAGCGCTAAGCTGAATAATAATATGACGTATATGGGATGGAATACCTCATTGGTCTGTCCACTCCTCCCTGCAGGTGAGGCCTTTCACTTTTCTGCACCCCCCAATGTGGTACACAAGATCCAGCAGTGGCCTTGGTCTGCATACCAATCCTTGGTAGCTCTCCAGCCCCGTGCCCAGTGCCCTCTGCAGAGCACAGGGGCTGAGAGCAGCTGCCCGGCCATGGCGGGCTCTGCTTGGTGGCTGCACAGCTGGCTCAGGGGGACGCTGTCCTGAGGGCCCCGCTGCCTCTGCCCTGGCCTCTGGCAGCCAGACCCTGCCTGCACTTGCCCTTCTTCCTGCCCTGCTCTCTGCTCTTGCTGCTGGGCTCTTGCTCTTGCTGTCAGGCTCTCTGGGGAGGGCAGCTTCAGCTGCACAGTCTCACCCTTTGACACCCAACCTTCAGATATTTGTAAACATTCATAAGATCCCCTCTCAGTCTTCTCTTTTCCAGGCTAAACAGTTCCAGAGCTCTCAGCCTTTCCTCATAAGAGAGTTGTTCCAGTCCCTTCATCATCTTTGTAGCTTTCTGTTAGACTCTCTCTACTATTTCCCTGTCCCTCTTGAACTGGGAAGACCACAACTGAACACAATACTCCAGATGTGGTCTCACTAGTGCAGAGTAGAGGGGGAGGAGAACCTCCCTTGACCTGCTGGGCGGTGTGCTCATGTGGCTCAGAAGGCCAGTAGTGTCCTAGGATGCATCAAGAGGAGTGTGGCCAGCAGATCAAGAGAGGTGATTCTCCCCCTTTGCTTTTGTGAGACCCCACCTTGAATACTGCGTCCAGTTCTGGTGTCCCCACTGTGAGAGGGACATCGGTCTGTTGGAACGAGTCCAGAGGAGGCCACAAAGATGATCCAGGGGCTGGAGCACCTCTGATATGAGGACAGGCTGAGGGAGCTGGGAGTGTGCAGCCTGGAGAAGACCAGTGGGATATTCCATACCATATGACATCAGCTCAACTATAAAGGGAGAGGGCAGGAGGAGGATGTGGGGGCATTCGGCTTTGTCCTCCAAGCGGCTGCTACATGTTCCTGGAGCCCTGCTTCCTGGACTTGGCCTGACATAACCTGCGGACGGGAAGTAGAGAATAACATCTTATCTATCATAACACTGGAGCCCTGCTTCCTGGACTTGGCCTGACATCACCTGCAGATGGGAAGTAGAGAATAACATCTTATCTATCATAACCCATGAGACTGCAAGATAAAGCTAGATGTTAATGTTAGCCGACAGAAAACCACTGCAGATAAACACCATTTATAGGTCCCTTCAAGTTTATAGCATGCTATAAATACAAATTTGCAAACTGAATGCCAATTAGGGAGAATCAGCAATCATAGATTGACTTTGGGATATTTACCTCTGTGTTAACATGCACTCCACAAGGACAAACTATAAAGCAGCTGGTAATAATCAGGTTATGCCTGCAAAACAGTAATATATGGTTAAGGCATTGAACATGGTAATAAAAGATGAGAAGAAGGCTGAGGTGCTTAATGCCTTCTTTGCCTCAGTCTTTAGTAATGAGAACACTTGCACTGGAGAAAGTCACTCCCCCAAGCCAAGAGACAGGGGCTGATAATACAATGCCACCCCTACAATTCAGGAGGAGATGGTCCATGACATGCTCCTCAATATCAATGTGAATAAATCTATGAGGTCATATGGGTTACATCCTAGAGTGCCAAGAGAACAGTCAGGGGTGCTCACCAGGCCCCTGTCCATAATTGGATAGAGTGCACCCTCAGCAAGTTTGCTGATGATACTAAACTGGGAGGAGTGACTGATACACTGGAATGTTGTACTGCCATTCAGTTGGATCTGGACAGACTGGTGTGCTTGGCAAATGTAAACCTAATGAAGTTCAGCAAGGATAAGTGTAGAGTCCTACACCTGGGGAGGAACACCACCATGTACCGATACAGGCTAGGGGTTGACCTGCTGGAAAGCAGCCCCATGGAGAGGGACCTTGGTGTCCTGGTGGACAATAAGTTATCCGAATTCTGCACAACCGTGAGCCTGGGCTAACAACAAAAATCAATGGCGGCTCTATTCTGTAGAGCAGCATGTTGGATGCTATCTACATCAGCTGATAGTCCCGCAAGGGCAACTGAAGTAGCATTAGATTGTTTGATAAGCCAACATCAAGGTTGACAAAGCTCAGCAGGTATTGTCACCTATATAGATCGAGTAGCCGCATTCTTTTTTTTCTTTTTTTTTTTTTTTTTTTTTTTTTATTAAAGAAGTCAAAATGCCGTTTTATTTATGCTAACCACTTCCTCTTGGATTATGAAGGTCTCATCCTGCTCCCCATCCCTGTTTTCAAGCTCAGGGGTCTGGATACCCAGGGAACAACTAGTCCTACTACTAAAGACTGAAGCAAAGAAGGCATTCAGTACCTCAGCCTTTTCCTCATCCTTGGTCACTATGTTTCCCCCTGCACCCAATAAAGGATGGAGATTCTCCCTAGTCCTCCTTTTGTTGTTAACATATTTATAGAAACATTTTTCATTGTCTTTTAACAGCAGTAGCCAGGCGGGGGGAGCCAGCACAGCGCGAGCAGGTGAAGTGATGGGTAGATGGCTGAGGTTTGGTGAGAGGGCATCTCGCTGCCCAGATGTCCCTGCAGCTCTCCTGCAGTTCCTTGTCCGTAGCTCTGCCTCAGGACCTGTTGATTTATCCGGTGTCAGGATGGCGTTGGCATAGTCCGAGCTGCTGTGTCAGTTTGATGCCCTCAGAGGGGCTCAAAGCCCATCCTTGTCTGGCTCCCTGCACTCCCCTGCCTTGCTTCTGTTGGTTTTGCCATATTTTAAACATGCATTTCTCTCTCCACACCTTGGAAGATTTTAGGTTTGTTTTTTTTTTTTTTTTTAATAGCTCTTAGGAAAACACTGCTTCTGTAGGAGATAGTGCAGCCTAAATTAGAAGTACTTGTGTACTTCTGCCTTGTTTACAGAAGCTGCAAGGTGAAAATCATCTTCATGTGCTTAGGAGCCTTTAGTGCTCTGTATGTTCACAATTAATTCGTAAGAAATCACCCTTTCACTAATTGGTCAGAACAGAAAAATCTTAAGTCCAAGGATGGGGCTTCCACCACCTCTCTGGGCAACCTGTTCCCGTGTCTCACCACCCTCCTGGGGCAGAGATTCTCCCTACTGTCCAACCTGAATCGACCTATCTCTAGTTTTAATCCATTCCCTCCAGTCCCATCACTGCCCGACAGCCTAAAAAGTCCCTCCCCAGATTTTTTGTAGCCCCCTCCAGATCCTGGAAGGCCACAATAAGGTCTCCCTGGAGCCTTCTCTTTTCCAGGCTGAACAACCCCGACTCTCTCAGTCTGTCCGCAGGGCCCCCAGTTACACCCTGGCCCAGGTAAAGCTCTGGGGAAGGTGACATCAAGCACAAGCGAGCTCTTTGTGGTGGAGGTAGATCTTAGCCTGACTTTAACAATGGCTTTTTGCCTGTTTTCCTAAATAAATAGGTTTGTAGGACCATTCTCTTCGCGTGCCTTTGTGGGTGCTGCTGATCGTGTCTCTGTGTTTAGCCCTCCACCAGCAGAGGAAGGGCTTGGGACTGGTAGGGGAATATTTTTGGAGAGGTGACCTTCACTGATTCCTCTGCCCAGACTGTGTGCAAGGAGAGCATGTCCAGCTGGCTTGTTTCATTCCCTCCTGAGGTGCTTCATGCCAAGAAGCAGGGGATATCTGAGGATGGAGTTTTTAAGATGCTCCATTTCGTTTTAGTACCTGTGCACATGGTTTTGGGTGCTAGGTCCCTGTTCTTACATAAGAAATGACTTGCAACTCCCTGAAAGATAAGAGACCATTTCAAGTGACTTGTTAGGAATGTTTTTTTTTAATGTTTCCTTGTGCAGATCAGCCGTCCCTCCCTCCCCGCCCCGCGCTGGGCTCCCCAGTACGCCCCCGTCTCCCCTGTACTGGAGAGTCCAGCACTCCGTGGGCTGCCCCACCAGTGGCAGGACACGCTCCCTCCACGCCCTGGCATTGCTCTGACACAGGCAGCCCAGGGAATCATCTGCATCTCCTGTCCAACTTGATGTCCCCAGGGGCTTTTTGTGGCTCCCCCCAAGTGTGTCCTGGTGCCTGGGGTTGTTCCTCTGCAGGGCCAGGACGTGACACGTCTCTGCGATTGTCCCGCGATGGACGGTTGAAAGGGCGCTGGAGGTTTTTCCCAGCCTCGGAGCAGCGCCTCGGCAGCTCCCTCGGCCCCGCCACCCGCGGTATGCGGGACCGGGCAGGGGAAGGGGACGGCGGGACCGCCGCCCACCCGCCGGGAGGGTGACCCCGGGGGCTGGCCACAAGCTACTGACCAACTCTCGCTCACGTTTCATCACGGTCTGAACATGGCAGTTACTTTCCTAGTTCTGCTACCACCGTTTCTCTGAAATGCACAGAAAACACACTGCGCATGCGCGAGACGGGGAGGGAGGGAGACGGGGGGATGGGGTTAGGCGGGGGTGGTGAACGCTGCCCGGGGCTCCCGCCTCGCTTTCCCGCCTCGCCTTCCCCCTGGCGGGCCGCTCGCGGGGCCGGGCCGGCCTGTGATGGGTCTGGGAGGCGGAGGCGCGATGCCCGCTCCATCGCGCCGGCAGCGCTGGGAGACCGGGCGGAAGGCACCGGCTGCCCCCGCGGTTTGTGCCGCCCTCTCTTGCTCTCCCAGAGGACTTGATTTTTGGTTTTAATCTTAGGTTGTATCTTTTTTGATTGTAATCTTTTTAGCTTCTTTTATTTTTAATCTTAGGTTTTCAATTCTTTTTTTCATTAATATTAGGTTTTAGATTATCTAATTTTTATTATTAAGTCTTAGCTGGTTTTGTTTGTAATATTAAGTTTTAGATATTTTGGTTTTAATATTAGGTTATAGCTTCTTTTGTCTTTAATATTAGGTATTAACTTTTTTTGTTTTCAATATTAGGTTTAAGCTTTTTGTTTCTCACCCTTCAAAGACAAGGAGGCAGCAGCTGGAGTCATCAACCAAGCTTTTGAAGGTAAGTCTGGGGCAGCACCTGTCCCTGTGGTCCCTTCCCCTTAAGCAAAGTGTGATTCAGCAGTTCTCATCATTGCATTTGTCACTGCCTCAAATTGTCCACCTATAATATCAGGACAGCAAAGATAGACCTCTCTCATAATGAACTTTTACAGATTCATTAGGTGACATTAGCTATGATGCACATGTAAGATGACCAAGCAAAAAGACCTCTATGAGCGTCCACGTCCCTCTTCTCGGGTCTCTCTCAGCTTGCCTAGGTGGTGTGTTGCAGCTCCAGATGGTTTCAGGCTAAGGGAGTCAGACCTGCTGCTCTGGCACCTTCCCATGGCCACCTCTGTTTGGTTTGGAGCACGGGCAGGAGGCTACGTGCCGTGGTTGTTATCTAGCATTGCTGTAGAGCAGGTGGGTAAGTGTCACTTGGCTGTGCCAGGTTCCTTAGCGTTTTGTTGATTTGGTTTTGGGTAGTGGTTGTTGGGTTTTTTTCC
>WUAM01003599.1:0-48997 GCA_024336885.1 Actenoides hombroni
CTGTACATCACACTGAATTGATTTAGCTGCCTCTGAGATCTGTAGCATTTCTAATTTCCCTCAGGCTGCTTGGCACCTATCATAAATTTTTTCACCCCTTATTCTCATCTTGCCCCTTTATTTCCATGCTGTAGCCGCCAGTGCCACTAAATCAATTAAGTCAATCAATTAAGTACTTGGAGGGTCCAGCAATCATGTCAAATGTGTGAGTTAGATGGCATGAGAAAGTCACTGCTTTACTGTCGCTATTTCTCTTTTAATGAGGTTGTGGACAGAGGCTGTGTGCTGTGTCCAACACAGCCTGCATGATTGCCTGAAGTTTGAGGAGAAAAGGGGAGGTCTTGGTGTCTTTTCTATCAGGATTCATGTGGCTCCTGGGAGACACCATGTCCCTTACCTTTGGGATGAGGCTGATGAGCATCCCACACTGCTGGCAGCTCCCTGCTCCCCCAACAGCTCCCCATGGGTCCCTACCTGGATTTCCCGGCCACAGGCCTGCGATGCTTCCTCTGTGAGACACTCCAGCTTGTGCTGCAGCATAGAGTCTACACTTCTTTTCCAAGGATATCAAGAATTGTTATGCTTCAAGTAGTAAACAAGCAATTTTTTTCCTTGGAACTATTTATAACCTTAAGCCCACCCAGTAAGAACATTACACTCATCTCTAAGGATATCAAACTAGCATTTGTTTTAGTAAGCCTCCTCTGCCCAAGTTTGGAGGCCTTCCTGCTTTCTTAACAGCAGGAACAGCACTGCATTTTACTCCTATTTGCCTTTGGGGTTACAATAAAGTTAGGAAAGGAACGTGGGCTGTGGCAGTAGTGCTGTAGTTTTTCTTCACTGTCTTGATGAGAGATGGAATTTATTACAGTAATAAATAAGCAGGTTCCCTGTTAGTTTTCAACAGACAGTGCTGTACACAGTGTTGCTTAATTGTGTTGTATCAAATCCGATGATGTTTTTTCTGGTTTATCTGTGCCTTGGCTTCAGCACACGTGTGCAAGTCCCAATGGTTTCTATAGGCAGCCCGTGCCTGGCAACTTCAGTTAGCCATGCTCTAACCCCGGAGATCATTTGAGAGAGCTGGGGCTCTTTAGCCTGGAGAAGAGAAGGCTGAGGGGGGACCTCATTAATGTCTATCAATATGTTAAGGGTGAGTGTAGAGAGGATGGAGCACGATTTTTCTCAGTGCCATCCAATGACAGGACGAGAGGCAATGGGTGCAAGTTGGAGCACAAGAGGTTTAGGGTCAACACAAGAAGGAATGTTTTCTCAGTGAGGGTGACAGAGCTCTGGAACAGGCTGCCCAGGGAGGTTGTGGAGTCTCCATCTCCGGAGACACTTAGGGGGGCAACTTCCTGGTGGCCATCTGTCCTCGGGGATGATAAACAGAGTGGTTTACAGAAATCTGAGAGAAGGTGGAATGGACAAAGGGCAAGAAAGGAAGGGCACTGTGTGATTTGAATTGCCCAGATCAATGAATAGGTATGCAAATAATTTATTAAAAGATTGCACACTAAGGATGCCAAGCACTGTCTGCTGAAAGTCAGCTGGGTGTGTGTGCCAGAGTAGCTTTTCCAGACAAGCTGGCTGCTACACTGCAGCAAGAGGATGGTAAGCAAAAGTTTTGTGAATTATTACTCTGTCTACTGTTTTCAAACAAAATCTTAACTTGTTGCCCTCAGGAACTGAGCAAAAATAGCTCATGAGTTCTGAAAATACTTGTGTGAAAGAATGTCATAGTGTAAGAATGGCTTATCTCTGTCAGTCTGTACAACCTAAAAAATAAATTAGTCTGAGATATCCCTGAAAATGAACAGATTAAGAAGCCATCTTTTAAACTTCTCTGTCACTTGGAGAAAACACATGACCGAGAAATCCTCCTAATCTTGGTAATTGTGATTGTAGTGCTATTAGTCTTGCCCTCTCTGATTAACCTGCTGCAAGCAGCTCTGCAGCAGACAGTTAGGACAACATTTTTGGCACAAATACAAAAAAGGGAAATTGTGGGGAACAATGGATCTGTGGACCCCTTGGTGGGCCAGGAAGAGATTGAGCTTGAACATATTGCTGTGTATCCATGAATGTGTGAAAAGCCCCTGAGTTATAAATACAGCTTGCAGTTACTTGTGACATGCCTGCAGATGCTTGTCTTGTTGTTTGTTTTTTAGAATTACTTTCTTTTTACACAATACACTTTGTTTGATGTAGGACCATCAAGAATTGAAAATTTTATACATACAAGACCTGTATATAGTTATGTGCTCATAGCAATAATTCCCTAAGTTAAATTTAGACCTGAATAACTCTTTCAATGTTTTGTTTTCCTGGAGATTTCTATTATGTTAATGCTGGCAGCTTTTCCTTTCCCTTTTGTACATGATGGATTAGTAAACACGGTAAGATTTTCCTGTACTTGTTTCTGTATGAAAACTTCAGTCTTTTATTAGAAGACACACTCTGAATTATTTGAAAGTGGTCTTACTTTAAGGTTATTTTTGTCAGATCATTCTGCTACGACATTTTTCCCAGTGGTTCACAGATACTAATTTTTTTGGAGGTGCAGTTTGTTTTGTTAAAGTACAGCAACTTCACCTAGATTTAAGTTTCCTTATGAAGAACAGGGTAGGCAATGTTTAAACAAGCCTGCTCCTGTCACTTCATGCCATTTAAATACATTCCTCTGCTTTGCTTTTAAGTTCTTCTTGGATGCAGTAGCCAAGATATACAACTAATTTTGCTGTTTGTATGTATTTACTGAGTGAATATTGAATGGAAAACTGTTTAGCACTTAGGATAAAATGAGACCTAAACTATGCATTTGTATTTTATTTGATAATTCATCCCATGCGTTTGGAACACTTTGTTGTTCTTGTTGTTTTAATTATATTGTGTAGCTCTATAGCAGGCAAATTTCTGCGACCTATTTTGATCATTTAAGAACCACTATGAGGGATAGTTATCTTATTCCTGTTTAGCCTTCTGCTCTCCACAACCTTTCTGGTTCCCTTTATACTTCTCTGTGATTCTGTCAATGTAGAACTGACTCTCAAAATAAGACCATATTTACAATTAGAAAGTTTTAGTTTTCAATAGCTAAATTATATAAATTATGTGTCTCCTGAATTCTTTTTCCCCTTCTCTAAAGGATTCACTATTTTCATTAAACTGATGTGTAACTTCAGAGAGGCAGTTACAAATTCAAGGTTGAAATGACCTGGTCAAGAGACATATCTGCAGTTGGTGGAGCATTAGGGAAGGGTGGAATGGAGACAATGAGGTGGCTAACAGACCTAAAGCACCTTCTCTTCTAGACAGATGAAGTTCTCTTGTCTCTGCTTACGCACAACTGCCATGCCTCTCGTTTTTCAGCAAACCATTACCTTGGGAGAATGGGGAGGAGAGCTCTTTATTAGTTCAAGATTCTTGAAAAAGCCCCCACCTGGGTAAGCTGGATCTGTATTGAGCTGTTTGGAGTACTTTTTTGGGTTGTTTGTGACCCCAAACCGCGACAGATTTAATTGGCGCCCAACGTGGGGCTCGAAATTAGAGCTTTTATATATTGCCTGAAAATTACAAATTCCAGTTTGCTCGCTTGAGTGGTTGTACTGATAAGCAATATGCTCTGTTTACTGATGGATCTTGCCGTCTCGTAGGAAACCATCGGAAGTGGAAAGCTTCTGTTTGGAGTCCCATGCTGCTGCTGCTGCTGCTGCTGCTGCTGCTTCTTCTTCTTCTTCTTCTTCTTCTTCTTCTTCTTCTTCTTCTAGAAAATATAGTGCTATTAGTTCAACAGGCATACCACATTAATTTCTGAACAAGTACCATTTTAAGGCATGTGATGTTTTTAGAATCATTGGTAAAGGAGGAACTGCAACACTGCAACTTGCCCTTTTGCCTTCTGCCTGCTTCCTCTGCTATTGTCAGTTACAAGCAGAAACAAAGTGACAGTACATGCCTTTCTTACAGCAATCCATGCTCATATTCCTGAATGTTTAAATGCACCCACTTTTCCTTTTTAATACAAAAGTACTTTTTTCCCAACAGGCACAAATTTTTAAGTAAGATAAGGACAAAAACTGTGTGAAAACAAAGCCTCAGAGCAGTCTGTCATTCAGGATACTCTCATGGAACATAGGAGTTCAAATCTCCCTAAAGAGCAACAGATCTGAGCCCAGGTGAAATTTTTTAAACACTAAGTAGGAAAGGTGTGTTTGAATAAAGTCTGGATCTTTTTCAGAAGATCTGATGCCTCAGTTGTGCAATGAGTATGCCATTTTAAAAGGCAGTGATAATTCTATAACCTTTTACCATCTTGTTGACCTGAAAGTAATTTCATTTCCAGTGAGAAGCTGCATCAGTCAAAAACAGGAAGAAATTTTGAAGCATAGCAAGCTAAATGTTCAGTCAGCATCACCCTACTGACTACTTTTGATGATGATACACATTATAGAGATCCAATGGTTTTCATTTGATGTTTTGTGTTTGTACAAGTGATTGTAACTCATCCTTCAGTGACTTCAGGTAGTTATGTGGTTATGGAGTGAAGCAAGTCCTGATTTAATTGTCCTTTAATTCACTGCTCTACATGGTAGATCCAACAGAGATCAGCGCAGGCTTCGTTAAATCTTTGTGATTGCTAGGGAAGTATAAACTATCTAGGGAAATACAAACTATGGTTGATGCAATCAGTGGATCAGTATTTAAAAGCAGTGTGTGGACATACGTGTATCTATCTGTGGACGTCCCGACTCTACAGTCTTTGCAAGAGGAAGAAACTCCCTGGAGATCTTCTGCAGTGTGCTTATAAAAACAGGCTGCAGTCTCACTGTGAAGTATTTTGAAGGCATTTATTTAGCTTTTCACAGAGAAGTCAAAGTTGATTGTTACCTTTCTTGAGCCCAGAAAAAATTCTTGTTCTCAATTTTGTTGGTCCTCCACAATACTCTAGACTTGACACACTGCATTGGGTGTGTCACAGATGCTCAAAATATGTAATTGCTACTTTATTAAAAAAGAAAAGAAAAACATTTTTTTCTTCTTCTAAGGAACTGGATGATGTTCCTTGAATCACAATCAAGCTTAACTCAGAGATGATAAATTTAGATTTGTTTTAATAAGCTAATGTAGCTATGCAGATTTTTTTTATGCCAGCACCTAACAATCTAAAGCAGCTCTTAATTTGCAGGTGTTACCTGCTGTGTTTGTGATGAACTAATAAAATCAATTGATCAATATCTCCAAAACACATGGGAGACTGGAATACTTTGCACTAAAAACAAATGTTGTTTCAGTGCTGCTTTATTATCCATTACAATAAGTGATTACAGAAATCAGAGACTAGTGATTATGCAGCTGTTATTTTTTTTATGCATCTGTAATCTCTTGGCTAAATGACAGTTTAAAGCTGGTGTTAGTACCATATTAGTGTTACTCTGCTTGCTGTTTAATTAAACAATTTAACTTTAACAGTGTAAATGTTTTTCCTAAACTATGATAAAATATGAAATTTAAGTAGCAAACATTTTTTCTTACACAGTTACCCTTTCCTTGACAGGCAATTGAGGATGCATACGTGCCTGTTGTCAAGTTTGAATTTGATGGAATTGAGGTAAGCATTTAATTCTTTCTTTGAGTAATTGTTTTTCTTTATCTGGAAAGCTTCACCTTGTTCCAAATTTGTATGCAAGACCTTCCCATTACAATTTTTACCATTCTATAATTTCTACTCCTAAAACTCCAGGTATTTTGCCAGCAAAGTCAGATTTAGACTGTGAGCTATTTTAAAAATTTCATGTAGGTTTAGAGTTGAATTTCTGAGAAAGCATACTTTACTTTTCTTAAGCTTTGTCCTAAGTGAAATAGTTACAATCAGCTTAAGTTACAGGGGAAAAAACACCACACTAACCCAACACACTTGATGGATCTTCCTTATCTTGGATTTCAGTAGCAAAATCCTACTCCTTGATATGGGGAACCCAATCATATAGGTAAAAATACAATTTAGATGGAGTCTGCTTAGCTTTTAAACCCTTGTATGGCATGGAGGGAAGGTGTAGCTTGTCTCCAACATAGCATTTGTGTGCTCCTCCCCAAACCAGATGTAGTTCCATGTGTTTGGAGCAGCGTTGGGTCTTCTCATGTGTTACATCATGGTGGAAGCACAGTCTTGAAGAGCTGGGGCCTCGAAGAAAGGAAGGACTTGGACCATGTAAATGCTTGTATAAAACAAACGTGACAGGCAGGGCAGTTTCAACATAATGGTAGTTGGGGCAATAAAGGATTATATAACAAAGGAAAATAAGAAGAAAATTAAATAATATGGTCAGAATGGAGAAAGATTTCTAGTAAGATAGACATGAAAAAGAAAAATAAGTTGAACATGCAGGAAATTAAACACCTTTTTTTCCACATTTTATGTAAAAATAGTTTAATGAACAGCTCAACTATAGTGGTTTAGCATTTAATGCTAATTTATCAATTAACTTATTAATTAATCAAATCTATTCTTCTGGTTATGTTGCATCTCGAGTTGCATAACAGTCCATGTTTTACAGCCTTTAACACTTTCAATTAAATTGTTACTAAAATTTCCTTTCGAAACACCCTAAACTCATCTTGTGCCTACTTGCAGCTTTAACTATGTCTGTCACTGTCTGCAAAGATGTTTCTTCTCATAATAGGCATTTGATTATTAAACTATTTATGCCAGTTTCCAAGAGCATTATCCACTTCACTTTTGAGCCTGGGACACAGCAATATTCAAATGAATTTCAGGGGTAACTAGTTCAGCAGTGCAAATGAGGTAAAAATCCTTTCCATAAACAAATATTAAGCAAAATGGGAAATAAACAACATGGATTCACCTACAAATATTGTCACAGTGGTGAAAGTGGACCACCATGAGGACAGGGAAGCCTGTAACAGCAATCTTCTCTATGGTATTACAAGAGTGCACTGGGACCCTGTATGAAACTTGCACCATCTTGATTATCGCTGTTAGTAAGTGTATGTGTAAACCAAATGCCATTGATAGCAGGGGCTCTATTATTATGCTTTAAGGTCTGATGAAAGAGTGAAACAATTATTGGAATACAAAAAAAAAAAAAAGAAAACTTTTATTTCTATAGATAAACCAGTAAAACTTATTTTCACCTGAAAAAATAAATCACTTGTTGATTACTAACACTGTACTTAAGAATGCTGAATACATTGATGATGTCAGTGGCAGAAACAGTAAGGCAAAACAGTGAGGTTGCTGGTTATGCATCTACACACACACATATATATATCAATATATCTATATATGCATTTATACCTCCATAGCCCAGGACAGTAGCTTGGTTGATTTCTATTTATATACTCACACACAGAAGATTAAGTCTTTATTTTAGTTACTTGATCACAGAACAATTACTAACAAGCCCCTAAGATCCTAAAATGATAAATGTCTTTTATCCAGAGATAGGAGGTTTCATTTTGGATGAACAATCCTCCCCATGTTTGGGTTCTCAACGATCCATTTGTAGCTTTTTAAATGATGGGGAAGCTGAATTATAAAGAGGTTAATAGAAGTGCTTATGGCCATTCAGAGAGTTTTTTACAAAGCCAGGATTATTTCTCTAAACACTCTGGCTTTTTGTCCAGTCATTTTCTAACTTGTTCACACTGCTCATGAAAATAATCAGATTAATATTAGAATGTTAATTAACAGCATCTTAAGTCATCTGTTACTTTCATGCAGTGTAAAATCAAAATCACTCAATATGAACCACTGAATGAAATGAGCTTGCCTCAGTTAGGGAGGCAGGAGTGGGCCAGGAACTTTACAATTTCAAAAGTGAAAAATTAGGAAGCCTTATTTTCCCCCAGGATTTTAAGTTTTTTTCATTATCCAACCAGCTGCTACATTACTTCAGGTCAAGTTTTCACATTTTGTCTAGAAAATCAAGGAGGAATATAAGAAAATTTGTAAGATGTTTTTAATTTCCTAGCTAGATTGCAGAATTTTTGCTCAATTAGATTATCAAATGTGTATGATCTAATTGGATACTGGAATTCTTCCCTGTCTTTGGGAAAAAAATCCTCCAAACCTCCTTTCCTATGACTTTAGCAGTGACCAAACAAGTATTAAACAAAAAGCTATGGATAGAAGTTGTGTACTGTAGAATAAAATAGCCTGTTTAATAAATGATTGAAAAATAAAACCATTATTTGGAAATCCTTTTCTTAGGTTAAGCCAAAAATCTATTACTATTTTAACATTTCTGTGTATCACTAAGCTTAGCCAGCTTTTTGTCACATTACAACCAAATTCAATTCAACAAAGACATTATAAGTCGGCTGCATCTGAACACAAAGCGCACAGTTCAGGACAGAAACATCCACCTCTCCATCCATCCATCCATCCATTCATTCAGAACTTCTACAAACAGCCGGGAATGCTGAAGCAAACCCTTACCTGGGCAGTGTCTTCCAAGGCCTCACATCACTTAGTCAAAAAAAGATTCCCAAACTTCATCTCTAAATCCATCCATCCATCCATCCATCCATCCATCCTTCCAATCAGGCGGCTGCCAAGACACTCCTAGAAGTCACCTAGAGATCGTATGAATTTATACAGTCAAAAATGTTCAAAATAAAATTGAAAATCAGTATGATCACACTTTTAATTTCAAGAAAGTCTTAATAAAAAGAAGTACCTTCAAGAACTGGTCATTCACTGAAACATGAAGAACTAGATTATGGAGTACCTAAAGCACTATTCTTGCCTCAACTGAAATGCCCCAGGCTGCTACTTCTAACATCCTCCAGGCTACAGCAGTGACAAAGAAATTACAGATATGGCAAGTTGCATATCCTCAATCTGTCTTTGGTTTTGAGATTAATTTCACATGTTCAAAAGCCAAATAAGTTGTCATGCGTCTGTGGTGTCCGTGATACACAGACCTGTTTGGAAATAAACTGACAGTTCACGGATTCAGCTGTTGTTCTGTTAGTACATCATGTTTATCACAAGGAGTTACTGTGCTGGACAATGAACTTGCCAGGACACAGGACTGGGGAACTGAATGTTGTTACCTGCTTTGGAGTGAGAAGGGTCACTTCAGCTTCTGGGCTAACAGAAGTTAGAATTGTCTGGACCATGATCTACATCTGACCTGCTTGACCAATGCTTTTATGATCACTGTAGAGAAGCAAGCCTCTTCCACAATATAGTTCATCTCATTCTTAATAGATCCTGAAGTAGATCAGACAAATCACTTTCTCCAGATATCTTTTTCTTTCCAATTATAATTTGTTATTCTGAAACAGACATCTTGGGTTTAGACATCACAAATGTGGTCAGATCAGTTTTCTTTGTTTTGGTTACATGACCTCAGAGTTTTCTCTAGTGCTTATAACCTGAAGACATTTTTATCTTTTCTCATTTTTAATATTTAAATGAAGTGGCTGAAATTCAGGTTCTGTTAAAGTCACTAATACTGTGAAGGAATTGGCAGATTCATCCACAGCATTGGTCTTACTGGGCATCTATCTGCAGGTCAACAAGTCCTGCCTAGTGATGTGCACCAGACTTACCATGTTTTTTCAGGGTGAAACACATCTGTGACAGAACTGTGCAAATGAGTCATAATAAATGGTCCAGGAAAACATTACAAACTTAGTTAAAATTATGCTATTGTGTGTCCAGAGAAGGGCAACAAGGCTGGTGAAGAGTCTGGACCACAAGCCCTGTGAGGAGAGGCTGAGGGAGCTGGGGTTGCTTAGCCTAGAGAGGAGGAGGCTCAGGGGAGACCTAATTGCCATTTACCTGAAGGGAGGTTGTAGCTAGGTGGGGGCTGGTCTCTTCTTCCAGATAACCAGCACCAGAACAAGAGGGCACCGTCTCAAGCTGTGCAGGGGGAAGTTTAGGCTTGATCTTAGAAGTTCTTCCCAGCAAGAGAGATTTGTTTGTCATTTATAACCCTAGACAAAAACCAGTTGAGAATTTTGGACAAGGCTTCCTGTGACAAAATGGGAATGTTTTCCTAGGACTTCAATTTTTGAAAACATCTGCAAACTGTATCACACCTGGGTTTTATTAATGTCTGTTTGTCTTCTAAAAGTATGGAAGTGGTTTTACACCATTCTTCACTGACAAGAACTAACTCCTTAGTTGTGCTTTACAGTGTGCAAAATTGTGGTGTTGAAAACTGGTGTACAGTTTCTCAGGAGTGTCGTGTTCCTGGTGTTTTAGAACTTACTGGTTGCTTGCTTTCAGTTGCTGTGCCAGAAGCAGATGAACTCTCTGTATCATCTGCCTGGAAGCCATAGTTGGCATGATAGGTTGCCAGGAAATCTTCTGTTATCTGAAGGGAAATTAGGAAAATCAACACAGAGTTTCTAAGAACTACAAATTCAGTTTCATAAGTGTTCTAATGTTAAGCTACACAGTGTTCATTTTCAACACAGAAAATAACCTTGAAAACTGGTTCTAATCATCTTTGTCTCATTTCTTTGGACAAGTGGGGAAGATACTGAAGATGCTGCACATCCTTAGGAAAAAAAAGAAGTTTGTCATAAAGCTTTGTTTCCTTGGACAGGATTACTGCTAACTCTGTAAAAATGAGATTTGAATGTTTGTAAATTGAGAGGCCACTGAAGTTTTACAGACACAGCTTTTATTCTTCTCTCTTGTAGGTAACAAGGGAGCAATCTGTATCTAAGAAATAAGAATGAAGGTGAATAAATAGTAATTAAAGAAGTGGAAATAATTTCTGCTTCCAGATACCTGGTATTTGTTGCTTTACACTCACAGGCTGTTTCATTGGAACTAGTTTGTAGATACTCTCACCCATATTCTCAACAGACAGCAAAATGGGCAGAGTGTACAATCTGTTAAAAAGTCTACTGATTTGCTGTGCATGGAGCGCAGTGCAGAGCTCATGGAGTCAGAGGTGCAAACTTAGAAAGGATTGCTGTTAATCTCCTCTGCAATAGTACCTCATGCAAATTTTGCATCTAACCATCAAAGCATGCCCTTACTTATGGAAAGGTATCAAGTAGTTTCATTAGAAGATCAAGAAGAGACATTTTGAAATGGAAAAGCAGATTTGATACTTCAATCAGTACAAAGCAGGCTCTTTCAATTTTAAAAAGCAAAATGTGCAAGTATTGCAACTGTGACATGTTATAGTGGTATTTCTACTATCCTCAAACACATTTCTACTGACATGTCATGGGATTATAGAATATAAAAATTACAATGAGAAATACAAATTATCAAACATACAGGAAAAGGTGTTTGTTTGTTTTCGGTTAGTGATGACTATGGTGGTACTCTTCTGAGATTTCCCTGGATACTTAGCTGTGTCTATTGTAGTGAGCAGCTCCAAAATGCTTCAAAACATGAGTATGTTCAGAGATGAAAGCTGTAGCTCCAGGTCATAGCTGTCATGTCTCACTGTGTTCCCAGGGAAGTTAGCTTTCCTACCTTCATGCTGTCAGATGCACACTAACTCCAATCTTGGAGGTTTTCTTTATGTACAAGACCTGGTATATATTTTTAATCAATAAACTATAGGTTTCAAGCCAGTTCATTGGTCTGATACTTGTTTCCTAATCCATTTTGTGGAATCTCACACGTGCACACAACAATTTCCTTATTCTTACAATTCTGGCTATATTTTGGCCAAAAAGAAAACACCTCAGATTCTTTTTGGGGAAAAAAAATTCGCATCACATTTATACTTGATGAAATTATGCTAACGCCTTCCCAGAATAATGAGAGCTCAATGCCATATGTTAATAAGTTAGTGTGGAATTTTATGCATTAATTAAAAGGCTTTTTACTCAAAATGCATCCTGTCAACATCATTTTGATTGCTGAACAAATACAGGGTTTGAGCTGCCCTTTCTCCCAGAGAGCTGTTATTACACTTGGCTGTCCTAGGTTGATGTTTGGACTAGATGATCATACAGGTTTTTTTCCAATTTTGATTCTATGATTCTATCCCTAAGCTATTTATGAGCTAGTAAGAGAAGTCTGGTGGTCCTGTATTCTTGCTGCTCTTAGTAAATCAGTGCTGTGGTAAAATTCTTGCTGAATTCTAGACTTGGCTTGGCTGGCACCGATGTGCTGGCATTCTGTATCTATTCCTTCTGCTGACAAGCTTTATCTCAGGGGAATGGTTTTCAGCTCTGATGCTCCTGTGTTGGATCCCACATGCCAGATTTTTTTAGAACAACCTAGGACTTTCTCGAGAACATCACTGGGGTATCTGCCCCAATGCTGAGTAATGACAAGAGGCAGGGTGTGGGGGAGTGTATGAGGAAGTTCTTAAGAGCAAAGGAGTCCTCCAGTGGTTTGGAAATTCACCCTGAGCAAGTGCTTTTCCTTTACCAAATCTGTTTTAGAGCCCATAACTTTATCTTTAATGCATGATGTATCACTTAATGACAGCTTTTGGCTGTGCATTACTGAACTCTGGTTGATATAATATTTCTTCCAGATAATTTTCCTAGTAAAGGAAATACAGCATTTATATGTGATTTCATGTCAGGTCTTGAGAGAGAGTCTGAGTGTGAAAGTGTATGTATATATTTATCTGTGAAGGAAGTGAAGGTGAATATTTCAAATCCTTTCAAGGCACTCCCCCAGGAAGTTACCACTCATTCACAGTGCTGAGGTTTTATACCTCCCTCATCAGAACTGCAAAAATATTTTCTGAAAACAAAAGTCAGAAGGAAGGTAAAAGACATTATACTTATGTACATTTTAAGTGCTCCTGACTATATTATGTTGTGCATTTCATATTCCTTAATTTCTCTTTCTTCTTGCAGAGAAAAAAACCCTCATTCTCTTGTTAGTAATCCTTTAAAAGTGATTGCACCCTAGCCAACTCAAATAAGCATGTTTTATTGCTCAATCTTCTAAATCCCAACTCTATTTACATGAGGGTGGGGCATGTAAATCCATGGAGGAATTATTCTAACAAAGCAACCTACTGCCACCATTTGATCAGAACAAGCTTTGCAGCACCAAGTGCTGAGCTTGCTTTGCAAGGGCCATTTGTCTTAGTTGGAGAAGTGGAAAATATTTAATTGTATGCAAGCCTGCAGTACTCGGCAAAGAAAGCAGCATTATGTTACTGGTTAAATGCACTGGGAATAGAGATTTGGACCTGTGTCCATCCTGGTCTTACTGAGGAAGAGTAGAAAGATGAAAGGTAGTTGGGTAATGCCTAGGAGTGTGGGCAGGCCAAGTGAAAATGTGGTGGTTTGAGGTTCAGGTACCTTTAAGAAGACTACAAAGACAAAGTCCTCCAAAAAGACAGCGTGTCCTAAGGGACAGACCTGGTCATCCCAGGGTATTGTAACATACTATTCTATTCCTATTTCTGCTCTCACACTATTTAAGGCAGTGTCTAGCTGCTATTGGTCTCTTCTCTTCTCTCCTCCTTTCCTCTATTCTGTTGAAGATAGATTAAATAATCTACCATGTAGAGTGCATGATAGTGCTCAGGAGACTGCTGGCTCAGGGCTCAAAAGAGACTATACATTTGGATTGCTACTTTATGGCCAAAATCAAACTCCATATTTTGATTCATCATATGATTCTCCTACCTAATAAGAAAGGAGAAAGGGCTGTTTTGCACCAAGATAGAGGAAAGAAAAGCATATATATTCCCTCTTATTCTGGAAGAGAAGTAGGCAGTGTATTTCCACATGCTCTCTTTGCATTTGTTCTGCCCTACAGCTGAGTTTGTCTTTTTTTCTGGTGAACAAAACAATTTTTTTTAATTTTTTTTTTAAACCGAAACTTTTCTGTCGCGTCAAAGCGCGGAGAGAGGGGAGGCGAGATGAGAAGGAAAGCGTTTCTAGCCGCCGTCTGCCTCTGGCTGCGCTGGGTGGCTGCGCTCGGCGCGGCTGAGGCCACCGACAGCGGTAAGTCTCGGCCCGGGGCTGGCAGGGCCGGGCAGCCTCCGCAGCACGAACGGGGTGGGTTTCCCTGAGTTGAGCCATTGGTGTGTGACTGATCTGAGCTTCAGATCCAGCTGGAAAGACAAAAACTTCCTGCAAACCCATTGTATATTTTTGAAAGCATTCAACTAGCAGATTTTACAAGCAGCTTCAGCATGTACCTTAAAATAAAGCTAATCCTAACCAAAGGCAAATTACTAAAGGAAGCTTGGGGGAAATCGTGTTAGGATTAACTAATTCAGTTTATTGTCCTCCTCTGGGAGAAAATGAAGTTCTTAATTAAGAACTTTTGTGAGACTAAGCTATACCTTCAGCCAGTCACCAGTTACAACTCCTCCTGAAGATGCATCACAGCTTAGTAAAAGTATATCAGACTGCAGCCAGAAAAGCATGATGGAGAACATTCTTTTCAGGAATAAGCATTCTTATTTCTGGGCCATGGGTTTAAAGCCACTCAGTTACAATGGAGGTATCATTATCAATGCCCATATTGTCTACTAGCATGTGCAAGGTTCTTTTTCATCTCTGCTGTGTACACACAATCACAGCATGTACCTGCCGTTGTATATTCAGCAAATATACAAAAAAACAAAGCAGCAACAATTTAATTGGTATGGAATGTGTGACAACAT
The DNA here is from genome assembly GCA_024336885.1 of Actenoides hombroni. Lineage (NCBI taxonomy): Eukaryota > Metazoa > Chordata > Aves > Coraciiformes > Alcedinidae > Actenoides > Actenoides hombroni. The sequence continues at coordinate 14,598 of WUAM01003599.1, forward strand.
CAGCAAAGTCTATTGACACGAGGATAATTTAATTTTTAACATCTTTATTCAACTTTCTTCTCATTACCTAATCCTGTACATGGAGTACTTCCACCACCACAAGTCAAGTGGTAGTCCAGCAGACCGTTGTGAGTGGCCACTGAATGACTGCACAGAGAGCTTCAAGAGCAGGGTAATATCAAGCAACATGACGCCCAAGTGTTTTCCTTAAACAAAACGTCCTCTTACTACTTCTATCACACCTTCACCTTAAACAAAAAACATGAAACCTCCCTACCAAGGCATCAGTGAAAAGTTTTCTTTCATTCTACAGATGAAAAAAATTTCCACAGGGGGTTATGTTCCTATCATTTGCACAATAGTATTGCAATATTACAACTTTTACACTAGAAACATTATTCTTTTACTTTCTTAAAAAAACAAGCTTTGCCAAGAGTAAAAAAAATAAAAGTGTGCAATGTCTTCATGTTGGCAAGAGAAATAATGCATTAATTAATTTTGTCATTTTAGTAGCCATTATTTTCCATTTGTTGAAAAATAAATGTCATATGCAGTGTATGTATGCTATATTGTATTTTCAAATTTTATGTTTTTATCCAGAAATTAACATAATGATGGAAAACTCTCCAGAGTATTTCTGCTTAAGGCTGATAAGTGCATTCTTTCTCTCTCTTCCTTTAAACTTGGCAGTAAGCAATTACACTTGCCCATAGTTTATACATAATGTCAAAAAGCCTCTAAAAGGTAAAATGTGTGCTTGATATTTTGCATCTCTGAGATTTCTTCTGGCTCTGCACTGCTGTCAGTTAGTGGGTTTTGAAAGAACTGAGAATAAAAGATTTAGCTGCATGACAAAATAGCCAGCATTATGCTGGTAAATGCTAACCAGAAATGGTCAGCAGTGTGAACCCTCATGCTTTAAGGCACAGGCTGCTACAGAGAGCTTAGGCAAATGCACCACTGAAATCATTTCTCTTTTAACACACTTATTGGGGGGAGCAAGGCGCTAATTACAAAAGTTCGATTCAGTTCTGGGCAGGCCACCCCTCGAGTTTGAAGCTGTGTGATTTTTTTTCTTTGTAATCAGAAAAGCCTATTTTTTTATTACCCATTTGTATGTCAAGCTTACGTTCACCTAATTTTCACAGGCAAAAGTTTCTATGCATGGATTCTGTATGGAACATATACTAGCAAAATTACTCCAGGAAACTGCCTATTTCTTAATAATCCCTTCAATGTGGATGTAGATATTTCTGGCTGTATTTTGTGTGTGATTTTCATTTGCTCAACTCTTATTGCCGAAAACAAAGCAAAAGGTTTTCCAGGCAACAATCTATCTTGCTTATATAATAATGGTTACTTTATTAGTGACTCAAGTATTATAACAATACACTAGATAAAAAGTCCAGGTGTATTTGCATATGTGTAGAAGAACTTTTTGACAAAAAAAATCTTAAAATTTTTGAAATGATGAAAACCAGAAAACAATTACTTTTTCCTTAGAATCAATTAAAAGATAAATGAGGCTGAGTTTACTAAGATGATTAAGCCAATTACTCTATAATCTGTGAAAAAGCATCACACACTGATCAACATTTGCAGGTTCTGAATGCTGTCTCTGCAAGACAGACACACTAAGCCACTCCCAGAGATATTTGTGTCATTCACACCAGTTGTTAACCTGACTTTGGATCCTATGTCTTGCTGAGACTGTTTGTAGTGTTTCAGAAAGGAGAGAGAAAAATTGCAAAATCCTTTCTATATTTTAAGAGAAAACAAATCTTTAATTGTGGGTGATAAATGAAGGTCTAATTTCTGTTATCAGTAACGAAACCCAGTAACTTGTGACCAGCTTAATGCCAATTGCAAGTGAATTTGGAGGGATTTGGGGAAAATTGAGGAAAATTGTGAATTTGGGAGGAATTTGGGAGGGATTTTTTAGGGAAAATTGTGAATTTAGGAGGAATTTAGAGGAATTTGGAGGAATTTGGGGAAAATTGGGGAGGAATTGGGGGAAAGTGGGAATTTGGAGGAAATTGGGGAAAATTGAGGAAAATGGTGAGTTTGGGAGGAATTTGGGTGAGGAATGAGACTGGGAACCAAAACAGAAATGTTGTGGGTGGATAGAGAGAAGGAAGAAGTTTTTTGCTTCCTCTCCAGGAACCTTGAGGGATCCCACACAGATGTTAGTCAGGCCTAAGTCTGTGGTATCTCCTCTGCACTTTGAACACCTTTGCCTCCAAAGGGAAGCTTTAGCACCATAGTTCAGAGACCAAGGAGCTGGTAGCTGTTGTGGGCTCTGTCTTTCCTCTGCATGGTCAGCAGGGTCTGCTTGAAGCTCAGCAAACTCGGGAAGAGCCGTCGGTAGAAAACCGGGAGCAGCTCGGGCAGAGCCGCCGGTTCAAATGACGCCATGGCGGGAAGAGGAGGCGGGAAGCGGCGGGGATGACTTTCCGGGGGCCGCCGGGAGCTGTAGTCCGGCCCCGGGACGTGCGGGGAACGGGGGGCACCGGGAAGTTGGGGACGCGCGGGGGAGAACGCAAAGCACCGCAGGGGACGGAGGGTGACCGGATGGCGGGGTGTCCGAGGGGGTGCCCGGGGGTCGGGGAGAGCGGGAACTTCCTCAGGGTCCAAGAGATGACAGACACAGAATCCTGACTGAGCACAGTGTTTCAGTAATGATGTATCTGTGCAACCACTGAACTAAAATGGAATTAATTTGGAGTGTGTGCATGTTTGCATGCAAGTGACTTTTTAAACTGGGCCTGTGGTCCTAAGGTGGAAGCATTTAATGCTCAGAAGCAGGTACACAGGAAGAAATTGAAGCACTTTCATGCATCTTGATATTTTGAGGTTGTGTATTTTTGAAGCCTAGAAAACTGGACCATACCGGTGCGCAGAGCCGGCTGCAGGGCCCGCAGCCCCGGAGAGACAGCGAGCTGCCGTGGGGGCGGCGGGGGCTCCGCGACTGCTGCGGCTCCCCCCGCGTCCCTCACAACGGCAGGCGGGAGGTGCAGCTGGGAACCACCGTGTCTCTCTCAACAGAAAACAACCCACCCCCGCAAAAAAAACCAACCAACCAAAAACAACAACAACAACAACAACGGTGGGGTGGGGGGGGAGGCAAAAAGGCAAAGGCAGCGTTTGCTGTGCGGTGCAGAGGCCAGATGGATGTTTGGCTGTTGGCTAGAGTCAACCCAACACGAATGCAATTATTTTTTAATGTATTAAATTACAACCTTAAACATATTTTGAAAGGATTATATTTCTTCCCGACTTCCTTCAGAAAGTCCGTTCACAGGTTTTGTGCTTTAATGTGTCATAGTATGGATAATATTTAGTTCAATGCCCAAGAGTAACTGAAGAAAGAAAAGCATTAATGCTAATTCAGGTAAACTTCAATGGTCTTTGCTGTAGTCTGTTGTCAGCTGGCCAACACCATATAGAGCCTTCAGTTAAAGGTATAGTCTCAGAATAATGTTGAATATTTTCCTCATTAATTTTTCTGTGTAGATCAATGCTGAAAGTTTAATTGTATATTATTGCTGACTGAATGGATGAGAAGGAAATGAACATAATCCCCAATGAAGGGATCTGAAAGCACTGAGAAGCAGTCACATCCAAAACCTCTCTTTATTAAACTGCTTAATATTTACATTTTAAAAATATAAGGATATAGGAGTTCTGTTTCTAGGGGCATTCCCGAGTTCCCCCTTTTTCAGGGAGCCAGTGACTTGCACATTTTTCTTTTCTCTTTAAAAGTGCTGTTGCCACAGACACTGTTCCAGTTTCCTGCAACTACCTAGCCCAGACTGTTTTCCAATACAGCCAAAGCTACCAAAAGCCTTTCCCAGCCCCATTGCTCAGCAGCCTTACTACATTGAGTAGCAACGTTGTAGTGTCCTTTACACACTTCTTGGGTGCCACTCAGCAGCATCTATGGGCAGCTGACACTTTGGGGGGTCCTTCCCATTCCCTGCCTCCCTGGTTTTAAGTTTTAATGTAAAAGCTTTTTAAATTTTTTTTAAGGGGATTTTCTGAGGACAGATTAATTTAGTTTGGTACATTACAATAAGGTATGGCGTCTACCATTCTGAAGGAATTTTTCATCTCCCTTATTTCATCTCCTTATGCTCATTATACATAACCTATAGCCCTTACTGAGGGAACTTAGGCAAATGAGAAGTCTGTGAGATACAAGGTCTCCCAACTTCCAATTTTTATGAAAAGACATTACTTGCTTTCAGTTCCCCTTTAAACTCATATTTTAGCTTCTTCTTCAGTAAGCTGTACAGGACATAAATTCTAATCATTGTTAAATCACTTTTTTTTTTTATTATTACATTCTATGCAGTCTTTCCAGAAGGAAGTGCAAAAATAATGAAATTTTAGTCTGAGGGATATTTTGCCCTTTACAGTAATGTAATCTGTGAAACGTGTGGAAACTCCCAAGCAGTTTCTCAAGTCATAAAAAAGCAATGAATGACATCAGGATCATATTTAAGCATGAACATCTGGTAATAGCTTCCCCAGGAAAGCTGCTAGCCCCGAAATCTTAGGTTATACATTACCAAGTGCTTGGACTTTATGGACAGCACAAAGAACTTGTCACCTCATCCCTTTACTTTAGGCTACAGGAGAGGTGGTTGGACAAAAATGCCAGTGTTTGCCCTTGGAAAATATCACCCCTAACAAGCACCAACGTCTGCGAATAGCTGCCCCAGGAAAGCTGCTAGAGATGAAATCTCGGATTACACATCACCAACTGCTTCTACATTATCTGTAGATAAGCAGTATCATCAACTAAGAGTTATGAATAAGAAAAGCAATCCTAGTGAAGTGTTGTGTCTTTTTTAATATTCTTGAGATATTAAGGAAATTCATCATTCAACTTCATTACTAAAATTATTTTACATTAAAGTAGCAAAAGACTGTTTAAGCTTAATTCCCTATGTTTTCACTTATCCAAGACTTATATCCTTCAATGAGTGCATTGCCTCTCACCTCTGGGAGGAAATTAAGTTTTCCATGGACGGGATTAAAATCCTAAATAGATTATAACACTTTCCTTTCTTCCATTTGTTCTCATAAACCACTAACATATTTCACACTCAGTTTCCTTCTGATATTCTACATACAGTGTATGTATAGATTAGAAAAGTGTACAGTAATTGCCTGAAAGAGTGATTATCATCTCTTTTCTATATAATGAAGATCAAAGCTTAAATTCCAGTTCCTTGATTTTCTCATTATGGTTCACCTTACTCATTAAAAAAGTTGGAAAATATACTCCTTGGTAACATACAGGAGTCTCATGGCTGTGCCTTGCTCATACAAAAGGAAAATAGTTAAATGTTCTAGAAAGAAGGTGAGTTTATAATTTCATATTGCATTTGGTCAAATTTCTTTGCAAGTGGAGTTTTCTAGTTAACCTGGGCTTTTCTCTGTGACCTTCAGTCACATAGAGAACAACTGTAAATACATTTTCTCTACAAAGAGAACTATTGTTATATCACAAATGCTACTATTGTTATATCACAAATGCTGTGTATTTTTACAGTTTTTAGAACTCCTGGTGAAAGGATAGTTGGGAGGTAATGCAGCAAGGCTCAGGGGAGGCAGATCACTACTAGAAAAGTTCATTTCAAGGTAGGGAGGAACGTCTAACAAGTAAGAGATTTATTCATATTGTTAAGAGAAGATGTGGGTATAATTAAAGTAACTAGGTATTTTTAACAAAGCAATGGGAAAACAGTTCCTAAATTATCCTATGCAGTCCCCAGAACTTCGCAGTTTTGTTTTTACAGCTGATGACCTTACATCTAAAGCAACATCAGGAATGTAATGAGCAGTGCTTGGTGCTTGGTGTGGAGAATCTAGAATCTGTCGGGAATTCAGAGTTAAGTCCAAGACTAAGTTATTTCCTGAGTGACATAAGAGTGCTTGAGCACCATGTGAATTGCTGGGCTCTGAGCCATGTGCAAATCCAGCTTTCCATAGTTGAAGTGCTTTCCAATGCAGTGCATGTATGTAAACACTTCATAAAGACCACAGAGATTATTTAGACACGTGACTGAAACAAAATCTGTGATCCAAAAATCTTGGACATTTATAAGGTGAGGTATTATTCAACCATTTTAAGGACATTTTAAAAAGACTTCACCAATCATTTACACATAGGGTTCTGCAATAGATACCCCACTAAGTCCTCAAACACTGTAAAGAAATGTACTTTGAATGTGAATCTACACAGAGTAGCTAAGGTTCCAAGATAAAACATGTATTTCCAATGATTTTTTAACCTGATTTTTCTTTTGCACAAGTAAGGAATGACAATATTAAATATTTATTTTTATGATCTGAATCAAATGCATCCGCAAACTAGCACTGCTGTGCACTCCAGAAACTCAAGCATAAGGAAACAACAGTTTGTCCCCATTGACATTAATTCCAACCTGCAAACAATTACTAGAACACAGTATGACCTTTATCTAGGCAGTTCAACCCATCCTTTACACTACCCTCCTGGCCTCAGGTCACTCATCTTTATTCCATGAGCACACCTCAAAGCTGCACACACCCTCTCTGGGGGTTTCTGAATGCTTGTGGAACTAAATCCTCATTTGCCAGAAGAAATCTGGGCTTTAAGATGAGAGAGGCTGAGAGAGCTGGGGTTCTTTAGCCTGGAGGAGACTGAGGGGGGACCTCATCAATGTCTATAAATATGTTAAGGGTGAGTGTAGGGAGGATGGAGCCAGACTCTTCTCAATGTCATCCAATGACAGGACAAGAGGCAATGGGAGCAAGTTGGAGCACAAGAGGTTTAGGGTCAACACAAGGAAAAACTTTTTCTCAGTGAGGGTGACAGAGCTCTGGAACAGGCTGCCCAGCGAGGTTGTGGAGTGTCCCAGGACATTGCTGCAATTAGAGAGATTTTCATACTGCCTTTTTTGCAGAGCAGCGGCTGGAGATCTTCCCCCCTCCTCCCTTCTGGCTAAACTTGACTCATTAACGCCCATGACTCAATTGATCATTTAAGAGATAAGTTGCTAATTCAGAGCCATGGGCTAACTACAAACAAGACTTTAAACCTTTTTGCTCACGCCATAGCTAATCTGTGATAATAACTCCTGAAAGCCTTTGAAAAGGTCTGAGTGTGGCTCTCTGTCAGCTGCATTAGGGAACTGTACATTCACCTCTGCACCCGGCGTGCGCCTCACCTCCTGCAGAGGTCCTGCGCGGCCTCTTGCCGGGCTCTGGGTTCTCAGTGCGGTGCCTTCCTGATGCCCAGCGATGCCATCGGCCTGGCAGCGGCTGTGCCAGCTCCCGGAGCCCGCCCTGGAGCGGAGCGTGCTGCCGGGAGCTCTGTACCCAGATTCTGCGGCGGGGCACCAGCCTGCCTCGCGACGCAGAAAGGGGTGGCTGCGCTGGCTTACCGGGGGCTGGTGCGCCGGCTACCGGAGAATAATCTTCATACTTGAAGGTCAGGGAGAAATAATATATGTTAACTTTCTTAACAGCACATTTGGATTCTATTTTTTCTTTCATAATTGGCAGCACACCAGAGTCTAGACTTGGTAATGACAACAATAAATATGTGCACATTTAGTTAAAAAAAATTACCATACCATAGGAAAGCAGTGCTATTTAATAAGGACAATGCAGGTATGAGTTGTGACTGGAAACACTTTTCCTTAGTGAAGTAAACCTTTTGTTAAAATAATACCAAATATAATATATCATAGATATATCTATTGTGCACTTCACAAATCAGATTTGATAGAGCTTACGTTGCCTGGGTCTATTAGTTGAGCCTTCAAATCAAAATCTATAGGGGTTTCTGGGTACAGTACACATACCAACCTAAAATGAGCCACAGGACTTTTACACATGGGTGAAGAACAACCACAGTGATTTTGAAAGGGGCATGTCAAGTGGGTATGTTCAAAGCTGCACTGATGGAGGTTCAGACTGGACATTAGGAAGCATCAAGAGGGTGGGTAGAGGTGGATAGGGGGGATTCTGGTTTATACTGGTTTATACTGGTTTATACTGGTTTATACTGGTACTCACTGCTCGGATGCCAGGATCATCTTGGCCATCATGGGCTCCACGGGCAGCTCTGCCATCCGCCGGCCCAGCTGTGCCAGGGCACCCAGTGTCACCTCCCAGTGCTCCCAGTAACCCACCAGTAACCACCCAGTAACCCACCTAGGGCTCCCAGTAACCGCCCAGTGCTCCCAGTAACCTCCCAGTGCTCCCAGTAACTTTCTCATTATCTTATGCTGATTTCATTAGCAATAATTAAATTTATTTCCCCAAACTGAGCCTGTTTTGCCTGTGATAGGATTTGGTGAGTGATCTCACTGTCCTTCTTTTGACCTATGAACCTTTTATTATATTTTCTCTTCCCTGTCCAGCTGAGGATGTAGACTGAAAGAGCAGTTTTGGTGGATACCTAGAGTTCAGTTAGGGTCAACCCTTGACTTGCAGAGAAACTCACCAGTATGAAAGGCAGCATAGAGAAGGCTAATTGACAGTATAAAATAATTAATTACCAGCTTAATGTAATTTAAGCCTTTCTTGACAATATGGCAACAAAGATTTGCTATCATCTAAGCATATACATACACACACACAATCCTGTATCAAAGATTTTCATTCACAACACTGCCCAGCCTCGTGTGTTGACAAAATCTCACTTAAACTTACAGATTACCTGTCCAAGAGTAAGGGGAACAGCATCTTGGGTGTGAGTACGCCCTATTTTTATGATCTGGGAAAACTCTTTGGATTTTGCTTCAAGACAGAAAAAAGGGGATTTAGGCCCAAAAATGAGGTGCAAAGGGGAATTGAGGCCATTTTGCCCTCAAGTTTTGGCGGGAAAGGGGAATTTTTTCGCTTCTTTTGTCCCAGAAAGGACACAGAAACGGGGAATTTTCCTCATTTTGCCTCAAAAAGTCACAATTAGATTGGGATATATCCTCATTTGCCTCAAAAAAATACATAAAAAGGGGGATTTTGCCCCAAAAATGAGGAGAAAAGGGGAATTGAGGCCATTTTGTGCCTCAAAATAGACCCGGGGGGAACGGCCCGGCCCAGGGCGAGAACAAGGAGCAGGGGGAGCAGGAAACAGCCCCCCACGCTCCCTCCACACGCTCCAGCCGGGCGCAGCTGCAGCCGAGGGCCGGGTCCCAGCACCGCTGCCGGGGGGGCAGGGGCTTCTCCGTGCCAAGGAGGTCAAGGGGCCACGCTCCTCCGGCCGCAGCCTCCCGGCTGGCTGGGCAGGATGTGTCCCTGTGCGTGCGTCCCCCTCCCCCCAGCACACTGCAGTCGGGCAGAGGATGATAATACTTTAATGAAGCATTATTTATGTATTTATTTTAAAAGAGACATTAAAGAAAGGACACAGTGGGTGTTGGAAGGTGGTGTCTTGATATGAACAAAATCAGTACTGAATTTGCATTGTGAAGTTACATTAAGCCACAGACCCAAGAGGGAAAATTAAAGGATTACTTAAAACCAACAATAAACATGCAAATTAGAAGTCATCATTTTTAAATGAAGTAATACACTATTAAAAATAAGCAGAAAATTACAGACTAGTTTGGATACTGCCTTGGCACAGGCAGGTCTCTCCCCAGAGCAGCTCTAGGGGCTGTGTCACAGGAGTCCTGTTCCCCTCCACAAAACAGGTGTCTGAGTGTGTGCCTGGCCTGCCTGGCCGCGTGTGCCAGTGGCCTGTGCCAACAGGCACCAGTGTCACTCCTGCAGGTACCTGCTCCTCCGTCTTCAGGTCTCCAAACTCCTCCAGGAAAGCTGTCTCTGAGGGGAACTGCTGTGGCTCCAGGAAATTCATGTGGCAGAAGAGCGCCTCCACCGAGGGCACTTCCCTGGAGTGAGGGAGACTCTGTGGATTGAGTGAACCCCCCTTTTGGGTGAGTGGTATCTCAGACAGTCTGGTGTGGGAGGTTTCCCCTTGACAAGTGAGCGTGTGCCCGGTTTGGGTCGTCTTTCTTTGAGGTTTAGGAGTTAGTTGTGTAGTAGTTAATTGCCAACAGACATCCGAACTGGTGTGTGGTCAGAAGGGGCGCCGGGCAGCTTTGGTTGCAATAAAGCCCATGGTGGACAGCAGCTGCTCTTTGGTCTGTAGGTACCTCCATGACATACAGGAAGAGGTATGGCGACTTAAGGGCTGCTTCTCACATAAGTTGTGAGGAAGAGTGCATTTTTCGTTCTGGAATTGGCCTCCTGTTGTCAGCAAGAGATCGTTTCACCCACAGTTTGGGTGAATGCAGAGCACAGTGTGTTTCAGTTGCCTGTCTGGAAGCACACTCCTATTTTCTGTTTAAGCAGCTGCTTTTGTGACATCGTCAGTATATTCAATAATGAGCTAAATGTGATTGGAAATTGTGACTGGACATTTTTATTCCACACAGCATCTCAGAATCCATTTACATTTGGCTCCCTCTTGTGCTCATTTCATCCTCCTGCTGATTTCTCTCTTCCCATGTTTTTTCATAACCTTTTGTTAGCAGGATGCTATTGCGTCAGGCCATGTGATCCGTGGTGCTCAGGTGGAACTGAACTGTTCTTGCCCATCTGTAGCAGAAATATCACTCCTTAGAGGAGTAAACTGTGAGCTAAATGAGAGCAGAGAGGGCAGCAGCTTCAAGAAAGAGTTGGCATCGAACCGTGAGTCTGATAACTACGTCCTCAAAAAGGAACGGCCATCAGGGGAGGCCCAGCAAAAAAAAGTCTTAGAGCAATTATTACCAGACCACAAATGAGCAGGATGGAGACATTGCCCTCCTGCTTTCCTGCTGTAGCACTGTGCAATGCAGAACTTGTGATAAAGACAACAGCATGGGAATGAGAGAGAAGTACAGAAATCAGGAGAGGTGGACCACTCCAAGGACTGCCAAGCTGAGAAGGAAAGCAGAAGAGAAGGCAGGTGGTACCTCAGGGAGAGGCTGCATAGCACAGGTCAGTCCAGATTTGCAAGCTCCGAGGTCAAAGGGCCTTAAATCCTCCTGTCCTGTTAGGAAAGCGATTCACTTTTTTATTCATTTATTTATTTTCCTGTTTTCTGATGTTCTTGAGTGTATTTGGGCATGAAAGATCCAGTCTTTATTTATTTATTTATTTATTTCTACCTTTTCACTGTGACTGATGCTAGATACTGCAGTATTACTGTATTTCAGCCTGGTAATGCCAGCACTGGCTGTGCAGTAAGTCTACTTTTACCATTAAAACTATATCTGCTTGTTAGCCATGAGAGGATGGACTGGGTGTGCCAGAATACAGCAAGCTGAGAAAAAAGTATGTTCCAGGACAATGTGTGGATAATGTGAGCTTGGGGGATATGCTCCACTTTAGGCTCTGAGAAGAGAGAGATGGAAGGTGGGAACTCTATGTGTTGGAGTGACCAAGACACACCAGCTTGAGAAGTGAGTGCTGGGGATAAACCAGGCATAGCTGCAAAAGAGGATGGGAGAAAAGTAGTCCTTCTGTGCAGAGATGGCAAACTCAAGTGGAAGAAGAGCATCTGCAGATCATGGAAGGAGGGGCTGGCCACTTGGGACAAAAAGAAGACGGTTGTCAAAGGAACTAGGAGAACTAAGGCCTCCTTGGAGTTAAACCCTGCAAGAGAGGTCAAGGACAAGAGGCTTCTTCAAATAGGCTTCTTCATAGGCTTCTTCAAATCCATTGCAGTCAAAACTAACACTTGAGTCAATGTAGGCCCACTGCTGAGTGAGGTATGTGCCCTGGTGCCAGAGGACACAAAGAAGGCGGAGTTACTGGCTTCCTTCTTTGTCTCTGGGTATGCTGCTGGAGGCTGTCCTCAGGAGCCCCAGAGCCCTGAGGTCCCAGAGGCAGTCAGGAGAAAGGAGGAGTTTGCCTGGATGGATGAGGACTGGCTTAGGGACCAGTTAAGCAATCTGGACAACCATCAATCCATGGGTCCTGATGGGATGCACCCGCAGGTGCTGAGACAGCTGGCGGAGGTCGTTGCTGGGCTACTCTCCATCATCTTTGGTGAGTCGTGGGGAACAGGAGAGGTGCCTGAGGACTGGGGAAAAGCCAGTGTCACTCATCTTCAAAAAGGGCAAGAAGGAGGACTGGGGTAACTCTAGACCGGTCAGCCTCACCTCCATCCCTGGAAAGGGGATGGAACAAGTTCTCCTGGGCGTTATCTCCTAGGCATGTCAAGGAGAAGAGGGTCATTAGGGGCAGTCAACATGGCTTCACCAAGGGGAAGTCCTGCTTGACCAACCTGACAGCCTGTTATGAGATCACAACCAGGTGGATAGCTGATGGTGAAGCAGTGGATGTGCTCTCTCTTGATTTGAGCAAAGCGTTTGACAGCGTCTCCCACAGCATCCTGGCAGCTCAACTGCACAGTGTGCGCTGGATGATCGGGGAGTGAGGTGGGTTGGGAACTGGCTGAAGGAAAGAAGCCAGAGCACTGTGCTCAGTGGGACAGAGTCTGGTTGGAGGCCTGTATCTAGCGGGGTCTCCCTCACTAGAGGCATTTCAAACCCGCCTGGCCGTGTTCCTGTCTGACCTGCTCTAGGTGACCCTGCTCGGGCAGGGTGTTGGATGAGATGATCTTTCCAGGTCCTTCCAACCCGGAGCAGTCTGTGATTCTGGAATTCTGTGAGTACAGCCCCTATAGAAACATTATACTCCTTATAGTCCCATTATACCCTGTCTAGACTCATTTTGTCCCCTAGAGCCCCAGTATAGCCCCTAGAGCCCCATTATTCCCCTTCTAGTCTCAGTGTGGCCCCTATATCTCCAGTGTGCACACTATAGCCCCAGTATACCCCCATAGCCTCACTTTGGCCACCATAGTCCCAGTGTAGAACCTATAGCCCCAGAACAGCAGCTATAGACACAGTATGGCCCATAGAACCCTATTTTATCCCCTATAGCTGCAGTATAGCCTCTATATCCCCACCACAACGGCCCCTATAGCCCCATTATGCCCCTATTACAACAGTATAAACCCTATAGCCCCAGTTTAACCTATAGAGCCCCCTTATAGTCCAAATAGCCCCATTATAACCCCTAGAGCCCCAGTGTGGTGCCTATACTCTCAGTATGACCTCTATACACACAGTGTGGAACCTATAGCCATAGTATGGCCCCTTTAGCCCCAGTATGGCCCCTATAGTCTCGGAAAAATAGCTGTAGTGCCACTATGGCCATTATAGCACCATTATAGCCCCAGTATCAACATTATAGTTCCTATAACACCAGTATAGACCTCATAGCACCACCATAACCCCTTTAACCCCAATACTGCCCCTATAGCCTCAGTTAGGTCCCTATAATCCCATTATAGCACCTATAGCCCCAGTGTGGGCCCTGTAGCCCCATTATGGCCACTATAGCCCCAGTACAGCCCCTAAAGCCCCAGGACAATCCCTATAGCCCCAGTATGAAAATTATAGCCCCATTATAACCCCTATAGCCCAGTGTGGTGCCTATACTCACAGTATGGGCCCTATAGCCCCAGTACAGCCCCTATAGCACCAGTACAGTCCCTATAACTCAAGTGTGGACACTATAGCCCAGGTATAGCCACTATAGCCCTATCATATCCCCTATATATATCCTCCTGTATCCATCCCCAGTGTGCATTTTAGATGAGCAGGAATTTGTTCCGCTGCAGTCTTCCCTTACCTGGTCTCCTGGCCAGGGAAACAGCAGGATGTTGTGCTTTCCTTGCCTGTGCTAGAAAACCAAACAACATAGAAAGCACTGCTTAATGGGTTTAAGAGATTTTCACCCCAACAGGAAAGGGAAAATTCACCGAGAAAAAGACGTACTTCTGCTTTGAAAGAAGTTAGAGCATTTGGGTTCCCATTCAGACTCATCTTTTTTGAGACAGGAAAAGTTCCCTGCGGAAAGAGGGAGAAATCTCTGCGTGACCAACATCTTGAGAGGTCCCCAAGTCAGCAGCACTTTGTGTCTGTCAAGGAAACTCCACTAGTGTGTGAAATGTGAGGGGAAAGGTGAGGTCTGGAACTCTGCCAGAGCATAAACCTGCATCAGAGAAACTCCCAACTCCATAAAGTCCAGCCATAAGCCTCTGGGTCAGAGAAGGATGAAAAGGGTGTGAAACGTACAGTATTAACTGTTAATCTGCCCGGAGGCTGTAAAAATAAACTCCTTTGAGATGAAGCAAAGGTGCTTATCTCAAGGGAGCAATGGAGAAGCGTTGGTGCCAGGCACTGTTGGGGATGTGCAGAGAGATTTCCCTTTTCCCAGGCAGTAGTAGACAGTAAAGATAATCCCAACCCATAAGTCTCGGAAGCCTTTGCATGTTGCTGTGCTTGGCAGTGAAATACTGGTAAGTGTGCCCCAACTCAGGGAGCTATGTGTGGCCTGCTGTGTTTTACAGGAGACCTGTGGGTTAAATACTTTTGTGTTCCAGTGGCTAAAACATACACATGGACATGTACTTCTCTTCCCTTGCCTACTGGAACTTGGTTTTGTAGTAGTACCCTACATTACTCTAATTTTTTACCTTCTAGCTTTTCAACACAACATTTCTCACTTCCCCCTGCCCAAAAAATGGGGTTAACCATGTTTCTTTTCTGTTTAGCACAGGGTTTGTGAGGTTATATTCACTGAAGTTTTGAGAACACTTGACAGAGAAGATTTGGAGATACCAGAGATGCTAACATACCTGATGCATTCTCCAGTATGTTCAGTGACTCACCATGGCCCAATTCAGATCTGAACTGATGCTTCTGAATATACTGAAACCCCAGTGGTCTATGAATGACCTTCTGTCTCCCAAAGAAAGATCATTTTTTTGATATCCTGTGACATATCACAGTAGATAGTTAAGAACTTGCATGCTACCAATCCTCCACATTTGTCCTGGCCTCAAAATCAGAATTAATACCTCACCTGAACAGTGTGCTCCAGTGCTCTGGAACGATGTGCTTTGTGTAACCCCACAAAGGTGTAATTTAAAATTTCAGCCCAACTTGCATTGCAAAAGAGCTTTACAGAATGTGCACCTGGAACAGATCGTGGTGGCAGTGACTGTGTTTCATAGCTCCATGTTTTGGGGGAAAAAAACCAAAGATAAACAAAAACAAAGCATAAAATCAACCCCCAAAATAACATAGGTAAAGTCCAAAACTACTAAGAGTGTGCTATTTCATTTTGGAGGATCACAGCAGCTGGAAGCTATGGGGACCATTACATATGTTGTCAAGGAATTTCACCTCACAGGATTAGGATTTGTGGGAGGAGGATGATATTATGAGCCTCTCTCTGAGGATTATATTTATATCAGACCATTTGTGGGTCCAGATTTCTTTGGCAATTACCAGAGCAGCAGCAGCTTTCAAACAGGGTTACAGAAGGTGAAACAAATCACTATGCAGAGCTGGATTTGGAGCCCTGTCCCCGTTAACCTCTGCAGTGCTGCAGGGCTAGGATTTTGCACAGACAACCCCAGTAAAAGCTGCAGACTGTGCTTTTCTGTGAGCGATGGCAGGTACTAAAGGTGGATCCATGGGGTACAGAAAAGAGATGGAAATCCCGAAAACTTGCTCCTGTCACTACAGGTTTGTGGGAAATATCATCTACTGCTATCACTTTTAGTTACAGATTTGTGGGCGCAGTCAAAAAGTGGTCCCCAGAGTACAAGGTGCTTTTCTTTCCTATGAGTGTGGGTCTGAAGATTCATCCTGATTCTTGGTTTTATTATAAGCTATTCATTATAAGGATACATTCTCCAGATATTCCTGCAGTTAAGTCCCCTGTTGAGCTGTACCAGTTTTGTACAGCTCTGAATCTGAATTCAGTCACAGGATCCCATCCAGTCCTTGCTTGTTCTTGAAAACCAACCTGAAAGCAGGGTCTTCTAGGAACACTCCTTGTTTCCCAAAGTGTCCTCTACCATCAAATAAAACAGAAGGGGCTGTAAACTATTCAGTCCTTCATACACCACCTCTGTGTGTGATTGCTTTGCAGCTCACTTGTGTGTTGAATCTCAGCCATTTCACTCCTTTTCTGCAGATATTTTCCTCACTGAAAGATAAGACCAAGGATTTCCTTTCTCACTGAACATTTCAATCAGGTAAAATATAAACTAGGAACATTCTCACTTGACTGTTCGTAGGAGCACCGGACTCCATCCTCCTGTCATGCTGTCCAGACCAAGTGCCACAGAGGAACTTGCATCCACACTGTCATACTCAGGGCCTGTGGAGATGAACATACTTTTTTCATGTTGTGGGAACACCCTGTCCTGCAAAACTCATCCCATGCTTTGACAAGATGTATGCAGCAAGCATTGTGTAACCCCTGTTCCTACAAGGAGCTCTGAGAAAGCTGGGATTCATTAGCCTAAAAAAAAGAGAAGGTTCAGGGGAAGTCTCATCAATGTACATATCTGATAGGAGGGAGCTCACAAGATGAAGTCAGACTCTTTTCAGTGGTACCAGTGACAGGAAAAGAGGCAATGGGCACAAACTTGGATGCAGAAAGTTCCACTTAAACATAAATAATATCTTACTGTGAACTCGGTCAAACACTGGCACAGGTTACTCAGAGAGGTTGTAGAGTTTCCATCCTTGGTAATATTCAAAACCTGAGTGGATGCAGTCCTGGCCAACTTGGATTAGTTGACTGTCCTGAGTGGGCAGGTTGAACTAGACAATCTCCATGCTTCCAACCTCAACGTTTCTGTGGCTCTGTGACACAGCCCTGAAATATAGTCACCTTAAAAAGCACAATCACAGGATTCCTACTGGGATGGTGGGACAGGATCACTGGAGTCTCCTCACCACAGTAGGACTATACCCAATACTAGCTCAGGATAGCCATGGCTTTATGCAGTCAAATCTTGAATCTCACTGAGGACAGAGATCCTCCATGTCTCTTGTGACCTGTACCAAGGTTGTACCATCCTCTTGAGGAAATATTTTTGTCCCCATGTCCAGCCTGAATGTTTTAAAATACAACAGTTTTTAAATACACCAGTGGTTGTTGTTCCTTTTGTGTTGTCTGGCATCACTGAAACCTACTTGGCTCCATCCTGCTGTGTAATTGCCTTCAAACTGTACCTACCATTTGATCCCACTCGGACTCCTTTCACCTAGCTAACACGGCCCATCCCACCTCACCTCTCTGACAGGCCCTGTGTCTCAGGCCTGACCATCTTGGTGACCCTTCTCCACGCGGCTCACAAACTGGAGGGCCCATCTCTTGATGTTGGTCAGAGCAGTGTCTGGCAGGGTAGTCTGGGCCAAGGCCAGACCAAACAGGGTGATTTCCACTCTAACTCAGATAACTGCCTGTGTCGCTGTCTCCTAGCCCAGCGGGCAACACTAAGCAATAATTGGCAAAGCCTATGCAAGTCAAGGTTCATGTTCCACAAGTACCAACCCACATTGAGAGGTATGCTAAAGGGAACTCTGGAGAAATGTCACATAGGAACACTGAGTGCACAACCAGTCTTCAGTGTGCATCCACTTGAAGCACAACTGGGCTGCCAACATGTGTACAGATGGTCTTGTGATGACATTCGGTGTCTGTGAGGCTCTGGAAGAGCCCCAGTTTTGTCCACAAGAAGGGTAGCTGGAATTTCTTAGCTATAGAAGTGTGTGAATGACCAAAGCCAAGCTACAGGTGGCAATCCTACCATGTGAAGCTGCATCCTGACACATCACCTGCCCGATACATGAAAGAAACAGGGGTGTTTTAAAAGATCTTGAACTGCTGATGTTGAGAGTGGGAAATGCTAATGAAAGACATGAAATCTCACCGCTCTCTGGCATCCAGATATCTGATCTGACACTCAAAAGTAGCCATCTGGTTCTGCAATTCATAGCAGTCAACCCTTTTGTGGCCTGAAAGAAGGTGGCCTTAGCATGAGCCAGCCATGAGAATGCCTCCCAGGAAAGATTCCTTATACTAACAGGTGTTCTTAACATCTGGAAAGGTCTTACACAGAGTTAGTACATCACCACCAACTCTGTGGGCTGAGGCTGTCCTGTGCAGCAAGGGACATCTGGCCTTGCTTGGGTACGTGCCTTCAGTAAGCGCTCACCAGACAGGAGCCCAGTCTGACCTGCTCATTCAGCAACCATTGAAATTCTTCTGCTCCCTGGCTAAGGAAATGTTGTGTCCTCCACAACCCTGGATTATGCTATTTGCCTTGTTGGGTTTTGTTGTTTGGTTGTTTTTTTTAATTTCATGTTTTAGAAGAATTTGTGATCCATAATAATTGCCAGATTTTTATATAACTGCTCCGTGGCCAGTAGTTCCCAGGTGGTTACATGGAGCCAAGTGCTCCTGCTGAAGTTCCATGGCATGTACCTGCCTGTGTTCAACAGTATTCATTAAAAAATAAAGGACTGCATCTCTAGGCTGCCAGGAAAGACCACTCATTCCTCCCTGTATGGGGCATCCTTCCCAGCTTGGTTTCATCTCCAAATGTAAGCAAAACATGTTCAGTACAAGTTGTTAAATGGATAGTGCTGCCTTACACAGGCTCGTAAGACAACACCTTAGTTTGACAGGGAACCTGTTCATAGCTCCTCTGAGTGTGTCGTTCTCCAATCAGTCCTACAAGGATGTTGTAATTACTCTACAATGAGAGAATTTTCTCTGAACAAGCACAATAAAGTCAAATTATTGTTATGTTTACACTTGAAAGACTTTCAAATATGGATAAGTGGGAAGTACATAATCTACACAGCCAGATAAGGCTTTTTTCACAGCTGAGTTACTTTCTTAGGCGCAAAATATTGCAGAACATGTGGGTTTATTTTTAGACATAGCATGAGTTGGCAATAGAGCCACAAAACTACTTCTCATCAATTCTGGCAATCTGAAGTGCTTTAATATCTTTTCTTCCCTAACTATGGGTGAATTATTTTGAAGTACAGTGTTCATATGGAATTTCTTGAATTTATCACACATGCAACAACAACATCCTTGTGGTGGTTTTTAACCCTCCCCAACCAACCTGTTCTTTCTGTTTGAACTCTGCTTTAATAGAGATTTAATGCAATTCTTTGTGAGAAAATCCCACCTATACCCAGGATATCAAACGACAAGTATAGCAGGCCACTGTACAAATAAAATGCCCACCAGTCAGAAAGCCTAAGGAAAATCCTACTCATTCTTTGCTAGTTTCCCAGTGAGCAGATTTCAGATTTTAATTATTTAAGGGTGCCCTTCCCAAAGGGCTCAGGACTCTGGGAGAAGCACTGTGGAAGCAGGTGCTTGAAGCATGAAACCCATGGTTGTTGCTTTTCCTCTCCCATCTCCATCTCGTATCACTCTTCTTGATAAAAAATACACATTCCTCTGCTTTCTTCTACTCTGGTTTAATAGGTCCACTGTTAAAACAATGACAACGCAGAGATGTAAATAACAATGCTGTTGTTTTCCACAGGCCTCGCTGCAGGTCTGAGAAAAGACTCTCTGGGATGGGATGCTCTTCCCAATTTTTCTTTGATTTTCTATCTTAACTAAAATAAAAATAATTAAAACAGTTTCATTTCCAACATTTCTTGGCTTTTTTTGTTTGTTTGCTTTACACAAGGTCTTCATCTTTCAAGAAGTCATCTCAGGGATCTGTAGGGAAAATGTGATGATACTCAGAAGCCCAGATGAAATTTCAGTTGGTAAGTTTAGCACAAAAACAAAACCACAACCTTTTTGATGTAGAGCAGTTGTGATTCTAGGTGGGGTTTGTCAGTCCCCAGTCTGTATATTCTTCCCAAGAGGAAGACAGGAAAGGTGAAGACTGTTTGAAGAAACAGTCACAGTCAGCAGTGAGCACTGACCAGCTATTTCAAAACAGGAGTAATAGAATTGGTAATGTTCAGCACCTAGCCATAGAACAAAAAAAAGACAAAACCAGAAAAGAGATGTCATCTCCATTTCTGTAATGAAGATGCCATCTGTACAACAAAAGGTAGACAGTGCTGTTGGCATTTCTGCATACTTCTTTTGCAGACTTGCTGCTCCCATCATGTAAAGTCACCTGCAGACGTTCATACACAGGGTGAAGTATGAAGTTTTATCTTCTGGAAGATGATTGGCCAGTTGTATCCAACAGCCCATTTACAATCACCTTTATTAAAATGTGAGAAATGAGAGGATAATGCTAGACCCAGAATTTCTCACCTCACTGCTGTCTTGGGTTTGGTTCAGGTTCATTATCACTAACAGCTGCTGGTCCAAGCAGTTGGGAGGGGCCACAGCAGGATAAACAACCGAGCCAGCCAATGGGAGAGTTGATACCACACTGAATCCTGCCCCTATATAAGGGGAGGACTGGCCGGGGGTGCATGTGCTTGTTTTCAGCTTGCTTCAGAGTGGCTGGAGCAGGCAAAGTTGACATCTCAGGCACAGGCAGACCCTTCCCAGCTTCAATTACCAGCTTTGTCATGATTTCATTAGTACTGTTGTTTTCTTCTCTCTCTGTGTTGTTTCATTTAACTGTCCTTATCTCAATCCCTGGGGTCTCACTTCCCCCCACCCCCAATTCTCCTTCCTATCCCACTGTGGCAGGAAGGACAGGGATGAAAGCAGTGGGTGAGTGGCTGCATGGTGTTTAGCTGCCAGCAGAGATTAAACCACAGCAACTGCCTGCAGCAGATACAGCAGAAGCCAAGTAGGTCTGGTCCATGCCACGGGCTGTTATTTAGCAAGCAATAACATAGGGTTTTTATTGCTTGCTTGCACAAGACTCCCCAAAGAGGGGTCCTCTGAAATGGAAAGTGGGATCTCCTGCTGCAGCTCTGGGCTGTAGGAAAAGAACAAGGTCAGTAGGCAAAGTCTCTGGATCAGTGATCCCTGCTAGGCAATGAAATAGTCTCAGCATCTCATCTGCTTCATGTTCTCCTGCTCCATGCACAGCTGTCTGGAGACTTGCAGAGCACATGGAGGTCTGATGTAGGACAGCAGGTTTATGCTTGTGCTGCCTGGGCTATGGGTATGGCTGTAAACAAGTCAGGAAGCTGGCATGTGACAGCTTTCCACCAGAGAACCTGGATGTGCATAGTTTAAAAAAAAAATGGGTGCTGCTGACCTGTGAGGAGACTAGCACTAAGGAATTTTACTATATGTGATAGTCCAGTGAAGTCAGCTTTGGCAGTTTGCAGCATCACAGAATGGTAGGGGGTGGAATGGACCTCTGGAGATCATCTAGTCCACCCCCCACTTTAGCTAGGTTACTTAGTCATGTGTTACTTATTTAAACCTTAACTCTTTTGTACAGAGAAATCGCAGAGCAACTACTGCTATGACTGCAGATTTTAGAGTTTCATATAAAGTGGGTTTTAAAACACAGAAGAGTGGTTTTACTCTTCCTCCACCATGGTGTCATTAGAGGGCAGAGTGAAGCCAATTGTTGCTTCATGAACTCTGCACTTGTCTAAAACATGCCCTTAGTATTTAGTTTCCTTATTTCTCTTGGTTAGATCTGTAATTTCTGCAAGATCTATAGTATCATTTTTAGCTTACTTTTGAAACTGTAGGTTTCAAAATCTGATTGCTAGCTAAGAGCAGAAGGCAAATAAGTCATTCAGAAGTGGTCTTTGCTCTCCTGCATGAAAAACCTCGAACAGCAGATCTAAGCTATGTTACCATATGATGTTTCCTCTCCTGCCTGTTAAAGATATTCAGCTTCCTAGGAAGTAGTTAAATACTCATGGAGCTAAAGAGAGACTCTGGTAGATCAAGAGCAACTTGCTGCAAAGCAGCCTATAACTTGCTGATGAAGGCACATTGCCAGGAGGTGGAACACCTGGCTCAGGATAGAGAGGGATTTGAAGGAGGTTTCTTGTGCAGCAGAAAATCACTCGCAAGTATGAAACCACTAGGGTGAGGCCCATGCCCTTTACATTGGCCGTCTAAAACATCCTTTGGTTTCTTGGCTGTCTCATGTCTGGTCCCCCCACCCCTCCATGCATCTTATGTGATGCACTGTCACTCTTGCATGGTGGATGACCAGGCAGCCTGACACCTGCAAGATACCTCAAGATCACATTGCAATGTCTTAGCAGGTGTCAGTCCTCAGCTGGTCCACTCCATCTTGCTCTGAGCAAGTCCAATGCACTTTGTGCCAGCGCCATGACCCGAGAGCCCTGTTCTGATGTACACAGTGCCACTTCACATGCGGTTAGGTGCAGGAGCTGTGTTTGAACAGTGTGTCACTGATGCTCCCTCAGTCCCAGTTTGTGCCATCTCCCTCCCACAGACTTGCAAAAAGTGACTATTGTGACCTCATTTTGAGGAATTCGGTCCTGAAGTCTGAGCTGTAACCTGGAAACTAACACTGTCATCCTGACCCAAGGTCTTCCTGACAGACAGCCCAGCCCTTTAACAACCTCCTTTCCTCCCAGCTGACACATTACATGGACTTTTCGCTTTGCTTCAGCCAGAGGAACGTATGACATGAAGTCAAGCCACAATACATCACCACATGCAAAGCATCAGGGCATAAATTTAGAGACAGCATGAAAAGCCTTGGTTGTCAATCTGTAAGGTTTTGATCATTTGTATTGTCCCTCCACAGCTCGCTGACTTTTCCCATTGCTTAAGCATCAGTCACCCAGCAAAACGACAGCTTGTGTCGACTGTTAGAGGCCATCATCGGCACTCTCCTGACATCTCCTGGGAGAGGTGCAAACTTCCTCCAGATGGGTTTTCTTAAGCGAATTCATTCGTAAAAGCAGAAGGGAACTTGAAAGTTCATTTCTGCCCTTTTCTTAAAAAAACAAAGCAAACAAACAACAATAACAACAAAGAAATGGGCAAAGTGCTCCTAGGGCTTTATTCAAAGGCGTTCCGATGCTTAAATAATTTATTTGTGCTTCATGGGCTCAAAAAGAGTTAGGCTATTGATGGTTAAGCAGACTTTTCAAGTAAAAATAATACTCGTCTGTGCATGAAGCCTGGCACAAATAATGCACGGGTTCAGCAAGACAAGTAAGTAAAATATACTGGAAATATGGAAAGTGATGCATTTTCTCCCTAACCCCAACCCTGTGATGTCAACGTGCCTGTTACTGTTCATAATGACTACTAAGGTATTTTTAAGAAAATTAGTGAATTTCTTACAATGAGTATGGGCTGAAATGTCACGAGTTATTTGGGATCTCACCTCCCAGTTCTCAGCCTGGCATCTCCTCCCTGCTCTAATGCAGAAATAAGGTTAGAAAAGCTATTAAAAAGACTGTGAGTGCTTGTTCTTAGCCAGTTCCTCTAGTTCTTGCTCAAACAACCTGGGCAGGCATCTAGAAGATTTGTTCCTGAGATGGACAGTACACTTGTGAGGTAACTCATGGTCTGCCTGCCTGTGTCTTTGCAATGGTAGGAAAACATCAGTGTTTTGCATATACCTAAATCTTAGTCTGCCTATGAACAAAGGCTAAGATTTTAATAAAGTTCATCCTAAAACTTTTTTAATGCACCAGTTACAAGTCCCTAAGTAAAACATAGTAAATTCCTATCCAGCTCAGAATAAGCAGAGATGAAGCCAGTAAAACCTACTGTAAAAGTTGTCCCGTTCTCTCTTTTCTGTCCCTGTGTGGGACCCTCTGCTGAAATCTTTTCTTGCCTCTGCCTTTCCAGTCGATCCATCAGTGTGCAAACTACACATGCAAAGATCATGAACTTATACCTCTTTTCCTGGACCTGCATTAGCCCTGTGGTAGTCAAAAAGACTTCTCAGTGGGGAGAAATGTTTAAGACAGATGTCTCCCTTCCTCCCACCACATGCGTCAGGCAAGGAAAGGTGATAAAAAAACTCTGACCCAACAAGCTAAAGGCAGGTCCTGCTGCTCCAGGGTATTCCCCAGAGATGCTCCTGCATTCTCAGGAGTTACCTGGCTTGCTCTTCATGTGATTGACCCTGCTTTCAAGGCAGGCTTTCTTAAAGTGGGAGAAATCAATGGGCCAGATCAGTAGAAGGTGGCTGGCCTTCTTCCATCTTTGCGTTTGGATAAAAGAAAGCTGTTGCACCAAGCTACACTGCTGAGCTGTATGATCTACCACCAATCCATCTTGTTTGCAACACCCAGTCTTCTCAATCTTCCACCCAGAGTACTATGGGAGGATGGGCAGCATAACTGCTGATCCAGTGTGAACATACCTCTGGTCAGCTGCAGGATGGAAAATACATATATGGGAGACAGATTCTAATTCTATCCACAGTCCGTAAGTTAAAAATTTGAATGCTTTCTCTGTTGTCAGAGCTCCTTCCTTGTGTCTTCCTAGTAAAGGGAAACCTCAGTCCTTCTGCTCAGTGCAGCTTTCAATAGCTGTCGTGCTTTCTGAATTCCCAGCCCTTTGTCTTGCCTGGCCTTTTGAACAGCTTTTCACTCTGTGACCAACCAGGCTGGACCAAGACTGAACTCAGAGAGCCATCTTCGTTGTAAACAGAAGCAAGAATCAAAAGAAAAGCTGAGTTTCTGGGATGTCTCAGCTCATTCATTGCGGGCGACCAAGTGAGTTTCCCTGCTCTCTGATGCACACAGAGCTCCAGGCTCCAAAGTTCAAGGGAAGCAACCTTTGGATTTGCTGAACAGATGAAATAACATGGTATCTCACGTAAAACAGTCCTTTATTATCACCATGTGCACTCACCGTACCACAAACACACTGGACATGAGCCCCTAATACGGATTCTAGGCTGTTGCTAGCACCAGTCCACAGGGAGATGGGGGAGGTCCTGTAGCTGACCCAGATGTGCGACCTGGTGATCGTGGCAGGGCAGTACTAGCAGACTGAGGAACAGACGTATTTTTGGGATACATATGTTTCTAGTACCATCTGGGAAACAGATGAGCAATCATCATCACTTTCACTTCTTTAAGTGAGTTCCAGACACACTAGAAGAGATTCCAGCAGACTTCTCACTACTGCATCAAATTGTGTGATTTGAGCAACTGAGTTGTTCAGAGGTGTCAATGGTCCGATACAAGCCAGATATATTTTATGGAAAAGCTTATAAAGTGCATAGAAGAGTGAATGTGCATGGGAAACAGAAAGGCTGACAGAAGCTGACATTGTTTAGGCTGAAGAGCTATGATCTGAGATATCCAGGCTGTGAGTTTGTGAGTTCTCGGGGGTTACCATGGTGAAGAAAGCTCCCAAAATAAAACTCCATCCCACCCAGTCCACAAACTTTAGACAGTCTCATAAGCAAACAGAGGTGTAAATAATTCAGAGACACCAGGGACACAGAGACACAGGACTTCCTGAGCACAGGACACCAGTGTTAATTTTTAACCATTGCAAATTGTATTTGCTTTATTAATGTGATTAGTTGATGCACTGTGCATCTGTACTTGCATATCAGTCTGAAGTTACTGTGATCCGTGTGTGCATGGCTTGCATCACATAGATATAAACACGCGTAGTCATGAAGTTACACAAAAGTAGTTTCAGTCATCTGGAGATTACCAACTTGAGTTCATTACCCTGAGATTTTACAACCTGGGCAAATTCAGAACGTCCAAGCAGGGACTAGACAGTTTGCCAGCTAATATGGCTACTTGTAACCAGTCCAGGGTTATGGAATCCAGCATTTAACTCCCTTTCCATTAAGCATGGGAAGAGATCATTAAAATCTCTAAATATCTATTCCCATCTTCTTCTGTCTTTCCTTAGACTTCATACAATGAAACATCTAAAGTGTGGAAATGAAGTTAGTTCATTGATTGATGCACTAAAGCATCTCAGGCTCAGTGAAGAACACAGCAGCAGCAACACTACATTCTGTGGCCAAGCACTAGGCTGAGGCAGACAGGGATTGATTGATTGATTGATGAGGCAGATTGATTCCTGGAGCCAAGGAAAACCAAGGAAGAGCAGAGAAATCCATCAGGAACCCAGTCAGCAACTCCTGGGGAGCACCAGCAACCAGCAGTGTGGCCAATGGGACGTGCGGGAGGGTGCACAGGGAGGGTCCTGCATCCACAACCCAGGGAAGTGCTCTAGGTCTCTGCCAAATGGTGGGCACTCATCTAAGAGCTAAAACCAGTGTTCCTACAGAGAAAGCCACTGAGAAGTCTGACATATCCATTCAGACAGATCTGGAGGAGAAGGGTACTTCAGTGAGGTTGGTACGTTGCAGAGAGTGCCTAGACCCTTCTCTTGATGTAAAGGCAAGTACTTGCCAAAGCTGTGAGCAGGTTGATGATCTATTATACTAGGTGGCTGAGTTGCAAAAAGCAGTCATAAGGCTATGCAGCATCAGAATTGCTGAGAGAGTGAGTTAGGTGGTTTCAAAACCATGTTCTTGTAGCAGACACCACTCAGAAAGACACACTTTGGCTCCCAGTGGCCCAAAAAAGAAGGACTCTGCTTCATCCTCCACCCTCTAACATCACCATCAAAACCAGATACATAGCTTTAATACATACAGACACCCAAGAGCAAGCTCTACATGGAGAAACTTCACCAAGCAGCACGTAGTACTTACCATAAAAAAGAAACTATGGGTGTTTGTAGTGGGTGGCTCTCTGTTAAAGGGCACTGAGAGGTCCATCAGCTGAGCTGACAGCGAGTCACAAGAAATATGTTGCCTCCTGGGAGCTAAGACCCGAGACATTGTCGAGAGGGTGCCACAACTTCTCAGTAGCACCTGCTACTACCTACTGTTATTCACAATATGTTGTATTCGCTCTTTTCAGCACTCAACCCCAACACCAAAAACGTCCTGTGACTCATCCTGCATTGAAGGACCATTGAAAATGTCCAGCAACTGGTACAGAACTGAATGTGGATGCTGGCCTTCACCTTCTCCTGGAAGCTCTTTCAGACATCCAACAAACCAGGGGCTCCCACTGTTGATTTATCTGCTAATCTTTATAACATTATGCGTTTCCCAAAGCCAGTGCCCAGCTCCAAAACTGGAAACGTCCAGACATTGCTCCCCCAGGAAAGATGCCAGCACTGAATGCTGTTGCTGGTCCCCACCTTCCCTCAGCAGCCCCTCCACAGCCCCAACAACTCTGTTGCTCTGACCTTTGATTTACCTTCTTTAGCCAGTAACATTCACAATGTCTTGTATCAAGACATCGCTGAGAGGGTAACGCAACCTTTCAACTCTCCCCTCCGTGTGGGCATGAATGGGCCAGAACCCAGACAGAATCAAGGAAGGGTGTAAATCAGGCTTGCTAGCAAGCCCCATCCAGTGGGATAAACACTCACTCCATGTGGTTTAATTAGATGGTGACGTGAAGGATGGATGCTAGTGATGGCTTCCTCCTCCCAGCCACTTTGTTAAGGGGATGCAAGGTTAGCGATAAGGCATGTCCTCTGGTGTCCCACAGGTCTGAACCCAGAGAGAAATGAGAAACTGGACCAGTCTGTGATTCCTGCCAGTCATCTGATGTAACCCAGAGGAGTAGTTCTTATGATCCCTATATCAAAAAGGACAGGGAGCGGAAATACCAGCATATAAACCAGACTCATGGACCATGTTTCTGGTGTGATTTTTGCCTTCCAAATCCACTCATCTTCAAAATATCTTCCTGACAGAATTTGTGCAAATTCACACAAAAGGTCAACATCTCCACTTACGTAGATATTATAACATTTGCTTACTCATGCAAGGGTTTATATCAAATCTAGTGAGATCTGACTTTCACCTTCACATTTATTTTTTAAAATTTTGCCTAATTACATATCATTCTTACTGACACTTTCTTCGTGTGTGCGAGAAAAGACTGTGTTCCAGGCTATTGCAATGCAACACTATATGACAAAGTAGGTCAATATACCAACACTGCCCTAATTGTTCATGATTCCTGGATCTTAGTCTAACATTTCCAAACATCAGGTTACATTTATGCTACATACACTGAAAACTTACAGAAATCCTTTGAGGTACACGTGAACAAAAAGCCACAGAGGTGCCTATTAGCCTCACAAGCCAGAAAAGAAAGGATATTTATTCCAAATATTGAAATCAGTTGCAAAGGTATGTATCACTGTACTATGAACCAGAACGAACAGCTTCATCTTATGAAGCAGAAGAAGAAGAAAAAAAAAAATACTAAAAAAATAAGATGTGGAATGCCTCAAAGAAATTTAAGATGGGGACTAGATTAGACAATCCCAAGCAGGTTTTTAGGACCACTGAGATACAGCTGATGGGCTTTTTATAATAAGCACAAACTAAGAAATAGCAACAATGACCTTGGGCTAAAATTAGATTTCATTTTTATTTAGCAAGATGTTACACTCGGCAAATGGATACATCTATGTGCAGCACATATACTCCACAAAGTATAACCTGACAATGTGGAGTGGCACCTCACCTCAAATTAAGGATTACTTCAAGCCCCAGCGATGGTTCATAAACAGACAATTGCCAGGTTGTGCATATTCAACCCACTGCATTTTATGACAAACCTTTTGTCAAGGTGCCCGAACATGAGAACAGAATCGGAGTTCTCAGTGTTTCTGCAAACAGTGAGATGACAATAGCTCCACAACAGCATTTTTTCAGGTGAATCAAGTGGAGCTCTGCCTCAAGAACTGAAAGTTCTGGACTGTGTCAGAGAACATGATGCAAAGGGAGCAGTATCGTTCAGCTTACCGACAATACCAGTGTCCCCTCTCTTCTCAGGTAGGACCAAAAGAGCGAAAGTAGAATTATTCTTCTGTAGTCACCACAGTCATAGTACTATGGAGTGACATTTGAGGGGTTTGTATATAATGGTGAAGAGAATGTGGTATTGTGGATGGAATATAGACTCTGTTGCACCAGCACGCTCAGCAGAACAATCACAAGCTGAAATATCTTAGCCAGCTCTTTTAGGACTTTTGGTTGACAGTTAGCAGTTCTAGCTTGCTCAGCTAGAAAAGAAAATAAGCGAATCCTAGCAAAGCTGGTGCAGTCCATATGGCCCCTGCCATTATACAGTTGGCAGCTCTGCTATAACATGTCATCTGTTTGCAGAAAAGGCAGCCTGACACACCAGGAGTGTCAACGCATAGACCGTGAACTGTTGCTAACTTGGGTATGCAGCTTATCATCCCAAAGGATCCTTTCACATCAATATAGCTTTCTCTCAAAACAAAAGAGAAAAAGACAATGTGTTAAATAAATACCTGCCAGAGTGGCTCAATTTACAGAACATTTCCTACAACACCACCTGCAAGGGAAAATTACAGTTGTGCTAAAAACCTCATAAGACCACTCATGTTTCAACTTCTGTTTCCATTCTCATGTCTTTACAAGCCCACCCTTTGGCTTCTACTGACTCAGCCACCTCTTGCATTGAAAGAGGAGCTTTTCCTCAGATATTTAGACATATCAAAGCAAGAGATATTTATTGGACACAAATATTTCTAAGATGGACAGAGTAGTTCGAGGCCCTTATGCCCACCACATACCTTTGCTTCTTGTTCGATCTCACAAGAGTTATGCTGTGATTCACACTGGTTTTAGTCAGCAGATTGCAGGAAATGCACCAGAAGAAATGGTGTACGGTAATGCCTTGGGCTAGCTTGGCTCACAGAAACCTTTTCTAGATACAAAATTTTGTTCAGCTGGTGAACCAATAGACCTGAAAACCTAAGCTGAAGGAAAAGAGCTTATCTTCTCACAATTAACACTGCCTTCTTCTCTAATTCAGATAAGAATGTCAGACACATTTAGGATTTAATTTAATTCTGTATCTCATGAAAAAAAGCCTGTCAGCGACAACATGAGGAATAGGGATTGCTTCTGTCTCTTTGGGGACAAGCATTTTGTTACTGATGCTTTTACACATCAGATGTTCCACTCTGTTTTACTTTGTAATTCTGGAGATTTTATTGCGATTTTTTTTTTTTGTTCTGGCTTTAGACTGAACAATCAGAAAATAGACCATTTCAGTCACTGCAGCTTACGTGGTTTGCATCTATGCTGGTAAATCTGTAAGTGCTTCTGAACCTCTGGTCTTGCACTTCTTCCTCTCCTCCCAGTCCTACACGGAGATAAGACCCAGTGCATACACCATCATTCCTTATGCCTTGGTTTCCTCAAGGAGGAAACCCAAATACCTGAGCTAGGAAGGCACCAGGATCTTGATCTCGACAAGCAGGATCCGACCCAAGCTGTGCTACCAAGAACATTCTCTCCTGTACAACAGTGATCTGTTGGTATGCTCCCAGATTTGCAACCACCCATTCTAGATCAGATTTTTTATCATATGCTGCACCTCTGTTTTTGCACAGTTCATGCAGTTGATTTTAATTTTGCTTTCCTAGATGGATTTTCTGAATGGATTTGGTTATGTGCTCAAGATATTTAGAGGGTGATTTTTGTGCTTTCTTCTCACCTTGTGACAATTATTCTGAAGGAATATCTCCTAGGCCAAATCTATGCTCACGTTAGACCAGTCCTTCTGTGGACTGCAATTTTCCTGCTCATAGCTGATTTTCAACAGTGCACCTAGACAGCTGCATGTTCTTTTACTATGAGATAAGCCAGATGAGTTTACAATTACACACAATTACAGCCACATGAGTTTCTTGGTAATCAGTAAGTTGAAAAAATATTCAATTTCACTTTGTGGAAGGATGTCCTATTATTTTTTACTCCCAGCTTTGTTCGTTACCATGTTTGCAACAGCAGATGATTGGAAAGAGTAGCTCTTCTTGAGTAGATGATCAGAGACACATAATTTTAGCAGCTGAACACACACAGGTGTCACATGATGGAAGAAGAGATCTTCTGAGATGCTACTACTGTGACATTCATCTCACTGGGGTAATCCTCTTGCCCAGAAAAAAAAAAAAAGGCTGCACAGCTGCAGGAAAAAAAAATAAGGTACATGGTGAATGGCCAAAAATTAATCTACGCTGATTTATTCTATAAAATATCAAAGCAGCTCAGTATACATAGGACACTGAGAGACATTTTCATATTCTTACAATATCTCGTACTGTAACAACAGATCGTGGATCAAGGAATGCTGCTAGTTTAAATCAGAGTTAAGTACCCCTTTTGAAACACCTGATTTTGGGCATTGGATTTTACTGGAGAAGGGAGTGACTGGGAAATTCTCTTTCTTTAGCTTTGTGTTATCTAGCAGGCCAGGTGGAAGGTCAGACCAGAGGAAGCAATCTCTTCCTTTGTTTCAAGCCTTTGTTCCCTCCTAACTTTTTGACTATTCTGCTTCATTTCACCATGAAAAGGTCACACTGATGAATTACTATGAATTACCTCAAAATCAAAGGGAAACAGAAAAGACAGAATTAGTGTATGCACCAAGGCTGTGGGGAAGCTTCAGAGTAGATTCACACTGTTTCAGGCAACATAAATTTATGTGCAAAGGAGATACTGAAAATTTTCTTCCTAGGCACTGGATAGGCTGTGCATGGGAAAGCCCTGCCTGAGGAACTCCAGAGGAAGCAGTAACCAAAGCTCTACTTTCATGATATGTCATGCTTTTAGACTGAAGATTGTGTTTTCTGTTTGTGTTTGGAGGTGTATAACCACCTGATATAGCTTTTATTTCTATGCAGCCTTACGGACAAAAGAAAAACACAGGGTGCCAGCAGGTTCCCAATAATTGCATGCAAAAATAATCATATCGATCTACTTCAACTTTGCCTCTTTTAGTGAGAGAGAAAACCCCAGCTTATTAACAGAGTTACTTCGATAATTCCCAGTCCATTTTCTGCACTGCGTTTCACACAAGTATCTAGTGGAACAGATATTTGGTGAAACAACAGGTGATGGACTTTTTAGTTGCTTTCTTCCCAGTCTGTTGTACGTTAAAAGATGTGCCTGAGAAGCTCTGTTCACCATCCTTCCAGAGCCTACTTTGTGTGGCTGCAAGTCAGCTACTTTCAGAGAAGCTGATACTGTAAAACTGACCTTTCCCAAAGGATCTTGTATTAATTTTCTTTTCTTTTCTTTTCTTTTCTTTTCTTTTCTTTTCTTTTCTTTTCTTTTCTTTTCTTTTCTTTTCTTTTCTGGCTCGTCTCTTCCTCCTCCTCCTTCTTCTCCTCCTCCTTCTTCTCCTTCTTCCTCTTCTTCTTCTCCTCCTTCTTCTTCTTCTTCTTCTTCTTCTCCTCCTCCTCCTTCTTCTCCTCCTCCTTCTTCTTTTTCTCCTCCTCCTTCTTCTCCTTCTTCTTTTCTTCCTCCTCCTCCTCCTCCTCCCCTCTCCCTCCTGCATTGCAGTCTCCACATCCACGCGTCCTACAGCACCTCCCCGCAGCTGAAGTCTCCCATCGGTCCCCTCTCGAAATATTCAATCTTGTCATAATTTTTCTCAGCAATGGAACTTTTCTTTTTTAGAAAAGTGCTATGCAGGACCACTGCTATAATATTGAGGAGTGCAAGGAGTTTAATATGACTATTTCCTTTTTATGTATTATATTACTTCTCGCTTTTAATAGAAGGCATTCTGCATGCAATGTCAGGCTACTTTTGGCAGGTTTCCATCCAAATACCATGTTATTTCCATGATTACCATTCAGCGTATCTCAGCAAATTACATTATTTTTTTTTTAGAACATCTTTTGGAAAGTAATTCCTTAGCTCTGTGTTTCTCAGGCAGTTTATTATCCTGAACCCTGGTCCCTACATTTGAGAAAGTTCACAGCACTTGGAAAACTTTTTGAATTATTCCACAGGCTCTTCGTTTAACCAACAATTTATGAGGGTACTGCTTTTGATACTCCAAGCCCCTCTTTTCAAGCACTCCTATATGTTAGGTTGACAGACTGGCATGAGAGCAGCTGAAGTCCAGAGTTCAGTAGCTAATGCAGGCAGTGAAGTCAAGACATGGAACAAAACTCTTAGTTGAAAGGGTGAAATGACTGTTGCTACTCCCCTATTCCTCACTGCTCTATTTTGTTGCATGCTGCATCTTTAAGGTCTTTGGAAGGGAAATGCAATTTTTGTTTATCTGGCATAGTCCCTCCTGATTCTTTTTTTAACTAATTCTTTAAGATAAAACAAGCTGTCTCGTGTTTAATTTTTTTTTTTTTTTTTTTTTGACTGCTGGAAGAACCTTAGTTTAGGATGTATCTGAAATTCATGTGGGATTCCCTTTTACTATGAGATCTCATGAGACTAACACTCTAGCTCTCCTGTACTGTCATGTTTATGAGAGCAGACTGCTTTTCAACAGTTGGCAAAGTAAAACAAAACATCAGACAGCTTTAAAATTTACTCAGAGAACTGCCAAAAGCAAAGGATCTGCAGCTGGAAATCCTAAAACTTTCAGTGTCTGCACAGAAAAGAAAAATATCAAAACCCTTTTTATTTCAGTGACAAATTCCCTAAGATTTTAAACAACTTTCTGGAATTCTTCAGAGGGAAAGCCCTGGGGAAGTGGAAGTGTAAGTGTGAGTGTGAGGTGTTCCAGCAGAGGAGAAGCTGTGCTGTTTATCGAGAGATTGCAGAAGGACAGCGATTTGTACGCAGCAAGGCTTTGACGTGACTCCCCCTGGATCTCCAGAATTGAAAAGCACAGCCTGAGCAGACCACACAGGGCTTGAACTGGAAACAGCAATATCAACAGTGTCTCTCTCAGTTAAAACAGTGATTGGCTTTTGTGTGTGCTTGTGGTGTGATGTTTTTTCCAACACACACCCCCCCCCAACCCCCCCTGAAAAGTTTCCTTCATTTCCAGTGTTTTTTCCGTCTCGAAAGGGAAGAAAACGGCCCAAATTTGTGGTGGATGTAGGCCTCAAAATGGCTGCCAAGATGGCACTGGCGTGGGGGGACAAAATGGGGCTGAAAGGGAAGAAAAGTCCCAAAAAAGGGGTGAAAAGATGAAAATTGGATGAAAAAAAGTGGAAAATGGGGGTAAATAAAAGTGGGAAATGGAGGGAAAGGCCTGAAAATGGGGGCGAAGGCGTCCCGCTCCTCCAGGTCGCGCAACCGCTCCCGCTCCGACGCCTCCCATTCGGCCTCCGGCTCTTCGGGGGGATCCGGAGCACTGGTTCGGAGTGGGAGGGAATGGGAAGGGGTCACGGGACAAAGTGGGGGACACCCCCCCCCCCCCAATCTGCCGACCCCCCACCCCCCCACACCCCCCCGCCGGGGCGAACGGCCACCCCTACCCTCGACAAGGACGCAAAAAAAAAACGGGGTCAGCACAAAGGCACAACAGGACAGCGTGGCCACTTCCCCGCCATTTCGCGGGGCGGGACGGGGGGGGAGGGGGGCGGGGCTCGTCAAGGGGGAGGGTCCTGGCGGGGCCTCTTGGGTTGGTTCCTCTCGGGGTGCAACCAAATGACGTAAACTTTGGGGGCGTAGAGGAGGCCCAAGGGGACGGAGGCCGAGAGGCTCATGGAGACGGTCAAGGTGGCGGTCTGGATGTGGACCTGTGGGCGGGGCCAATGACGTCAGAGGGCGGGGTCACCCCCCCAAAGGATCATGGGCA
>WUAM01003600.1:0-22096 GCA_024336885.1 Actenoides hombroni
TCTTTTCTTTTTTTTTCTTTTCTTTTCTTTTTCTCCCCCCCCCCCCCCCCCCCCCCATTATCTTCTGACCAAGCAAATGATGGCAAAAAGCAGAAGTAGTCACCAAGCTCGTTTTTACCCCAGGTTTCATGTCTGTTAACTACAAATCGCGGTAGAGGAGTTAATGCAACTGATCGCCTGAAAGGAACCACTAGAAGGGAATTGGCAAATGTATGTGTTAGTGAAACCTGATGGAAGAAAAGGCCTCCAAAAATCTTGCCACATAACTTCCAAAGCTAATACAAGTGTGAGTGTGAATACAGGTTTTCACATTATAGAAAAAAAGAAAAATAAATGTAAACCAGGTTGTTAACCTAAGTAACACCTAGCATTGTTACCCAGAGGAATAAGACTATGATCACAATATCAGATCTATTTAAAATGTGTCTTATTGGGATCAGGAGAACTTATCTGAAATGGCTTGTGTTTTACTCTATTATGCAGAGTGACTTGAATGTGACTATTTATGAACAGCTAATTCTTTTCCAGTATGAGGACTGCTCGTTAAACATCACATTTTCATGTTATTCTTCCACTTCTTAATTTTATTACTACTCCTTTAAAATTTATTAACACAGATAAATCAAGCAAGACAATTGGATAAATTCAAGACAACTGGACAATTCACTAGCAGATGAAGTAATTATTTTGAAAATTATTACAGTAAAATTAGGTTGTCTTTTTTTTCCGGTGAGGTTTTGCAGGTGGAAGAGGCCAAACCTTTATGACACAGGTGCTTGTACATGGTTATATCTGTTGTATATCTGTCGCACGTACATTTGTAAGCAGAATATATACTCCCCCCCCCCCATTAAATTCTTTCTCTGAAGAAATAGAAACTTGTATAGAAAATGCCATAAAAACCATGTTAAAATGAAACACAAAGGAGTGACTGGACAATTTTCTGTGACTGCAACTAAAACTGTTCATCAGCAAAGAACAGTTTTAAGCAAGGTATGTGGCAACTATTTAGAACCATCTTATTTTTACTGAAACTTTTTACAAGGGTCAGGAAGCTTTCTAGTTGTTTCTACTTTTGCTTATGGGCTTAACAGTGCCAGCACTGAAAGTGTTAAATCTCTAGTGAAGACTGTGCTATATCTCTTTGACAAACACAAAAATAAAAAGAAAAGCCAAAAATAAAAGTCAAGTATGTTTGGTCGAGTAAAGAGTATACACTTTGGTGAGCAAAATGGTACACCAAATATCATAGGGCTATAGTGAGGTGATAACAAATTTGGAGGCAATTGGCCCAAATTAAAATGGCTGTGAGCAATAGGCAACCCTCTAGCAGCAAAGACACATCCTGCTATTTCTGAGGTGGTAGGTTACAGATGCAGCACGCAACGTGCCACAGGCAAGGAACATCTTCATTGCACATGCCTCCTTGTCCTGCTGGGAGCTGGAAGAAGCACACATTCCATCTGGGACAAGGGGGTGGAGGATTGGGTTTGCCACTGCTGACTTACATGGTGTCTGAGTTATGTAAATAACTTTCCAGGCTAACCTCTCCAGGTGTCTGCAGACTGATGACTCCAGAGCACAATCTATGTCTCAACTGGCTTGAATCACCCCCCACAATGCCACTGGCTCCCTCTGGGGAGGCTGTGCAGGCACAAAATGAGAGTGTCCACCTCAATCAGACAGACCAGCCCCATGCTAAAAGAAAGCCCCAAGCCCTGTTCTATCACTGCCTGTGGTTTGCTTGTCTTACAAAACTGCAAGTATTAAACCTTGTTAATGACCTCTGAAGAGCAGCAAAGAGAAAAAATTTCTGGCCCTGAAAGTTTCACTTTATTTATTTGTTTTGCAGCCATTTTTGGAGGAAGGGAAAAAATTATCATGGGGCATTAAAGCTGAAATACCTGAACTCTCCTCTTTTTTGGTATGTTAGAAAGGGCTTAAACATTTAAATAACTGAGCTATATGGCTAATCTACTGTCAGCCCTGAACTTTAAATTAGTTAAAAATATATTAAAGGATTATAGAATAATTGTCATACTAGAATTACCAGGCATGAACATCAGCACAAAGAGACCTTTCTGCACGCTACTCATGCACGCTCAGTTGACACATGCACATTGGAGAACCCCCTTTCCACACATCTGATTTCACTGCTGTAGCACATTCTCCTGCCCTGTCCCTGGGATAGCACAGAGTGGGAAAGGAGACAGTGACACAGAGCTGCCTCTGGTTTTCAAAGATATCTCAGCACTTGTATTTGGAGGAAGAAATGTCTGACATTCATTCATTCCTGAGCTTTCTGGGTTTTTTTTCTTCACCATATTAATTGTTTTAGGAAATGTCCCATCTTGAAGTCCTCTACCCAGAAATCTCCACTATATCTCTATGCCATGATCTAAAAAACATCTTTGGGGTTTGCTACTAATTAGCTGTGGCAGTGGCCTGGTTAATGGTGTCATAGGACTACTTCTCCATCAATAGCTACTGGCATGAGCTGAACTTGCTGTTTTCCAGATGCAATGTTTCCTCAGTTCATGCAGAAAAAGAATACAACTGCAAAGCACTGTAGCCTTTAAGTACAGAGCTGCAAAAAACCTTCCTAAACCATGCGTAACACTCCACTAGAAACTGACGCCTTTCTGCTCACAATTTATCATTGCTGCTGTCACCACCTTTTGCCCTCCCCATACGACTCCCTGCTCACCCACACCCTCTCAGCATGGGCTGTCAGGCAGCTGGAAAAGCACATGTCAACTGCTTATCTATCACAGGAAGAAGATATTCCAGGTGTATCCACTGCAGCAGGATCAGGCTTTGAAACACTTGTGCTGTGGTGTGGGGACTCGCTGGAGTAATGTTATTGACTTCAGTGGGATTGCTCCTGGGAGTAACTGCTCTGGGAGGAATAGAGGCATTTTGGCTTCTTCCAGAACAGTATGGGTCATGTATTTTTCTGAACAAAAAGGACAGTCTGGGTGCAGACCAACTTTGGTGCAATCGGGGCGCAGGGGATGGAGGTGTCAGGGCATGAACAGGTGGTCCTTTTTCCTCCTTACCCCATCCCTGAGGAGCCTCACAGATGCACAAAATCTCATTGACTTCAAACAGGCTTTGTGGCTAAGGAAGTGGTGGAAGGTCCGTGGCCATGTAATGAAGATGTTGCTTCTCTCCACTTTCTGCCCAGCCTCTAGTACAGTGGAGCCCACGTGCCCAGTGCCACATATGGCTCACATATACAACCTTTCAGTTTGTCTCTGAGAGCCACTGATGGGTTGTAACCCAGACATGGCTCCCTGTACAGAGGACCACAACATATGTGCCAGTCCAACAAGTGATGCAATGGGAGACAGGGTCTATGCAGCATGTGGGAAGACAAGGGCTACTGTATGGAGATAAATCAGATGTAGATAAAATGATTATATGTAGATTAAAGGTAGACAAATTAGTATGTAAATTAATTAGGAGAAACGTTTCCTCTGTTTAGAGGATGAGATGCAAAGATTCTGGAATGGGCAGTGGAATGGGGCCCATTCACATTGCCTAGGTATATGTTTTTCCTCAAAGATAATTTTCATGTTACAAAGACTATAAATAGAGTACCCAGACCAGAAAAGTAAAGGAAGGAAGAAGAAACCCCTAATAAATTATATATCTTTAAAAGGATTCAAGTAGAGGGAGGAAAAACTGTATCTCCAAAACAGGAAAGTTTACAATATTCAGTGCAAGCTTCTTTTAAATTCACACAAGAAAAAAGGGTTTTTTTCACATCTCTCTGTGTGGTAAGAAACAAATGTTTTGGTACTTTATGCTAAAGTGAGGAGAAGGGTGAAACTGCTTTTGCCGTATTGTGATTAAAAAAAAAATAAAATCATGCTGTTAAAATTGTATTAAATAGGATTCCTGCTTTCTTACAGCCAGATTTCAGAGCAATTTCTTTTCATTCAGCTTGTCCAAATGTTTGTCTACAAAGAACCTGGCACTAAACTAAACAAAAGGTATTATTTAAGTTATAACAAAATACAGCAGTCTCGTCTCAAATGCCTACTGCTGTGAGTCATGAACAAATCAGGGACTCCAAGTCCAATTTTGTGTGTGGGAGTCTGGGGGATGTTTTAGAAACCAACATGATTTGGCTTGTGGTGAGCTGTTGGGGCAATCCAGACTCCCCATGCGTGATGCCAGAGATGGCAAATGCACCCTAAGCAAGCAAGTTTTTTGGGCTGTCACTTGCTGGGGACTGAGGGGTGCCCTACAGTGAGCTCCCACCAGCCCAGCCTGCCCAAATAGTCCTCCCTAGAGAGCCACTGTTGCAAAAGGGCCCTGTCACTACCTGATACTTTTGCACGTGGGCTGAGAGAGAAAGCTTCCTGCCTGGCAGTTTTGCTGGTGGGTTGTGGAGAAAGGGACCCAAAACTGAATGGAAGGTGCAACAGCATTAAGGTGAAATGGTGTTTTTCCAGCCTCCGGCCCAATGCTTCAAAACTCTCCTGCTTTCCTTTCTAGTAAACATGAAGAAAAAAAAAAAGACATGCAATATAAATTCACATGCACACAGAGTGAAGGATCATGCAGCTTTTACAGTCAAATTTGAAGATAAATTAGTCTTTGAGGTACCGTCTGTTTAAGGATTATGTTGTTAATAACCTAAATTTGACAGACATTTTTTTCCCCCTTCAGTCACTACCTGCAAAGCCTCTCTGAAAATTATCTCTTATGAAGCTGTGTCATTAATGGCTTCCTGCGAAGTTTCTTTTGGAAGTGGCAGAAAGGTAAATAAAAATGAATTAATACAGCGTTTTGGGTTTGTAGGCAAAACATGCAAATATCCTACTGACAAAACCTTCGTAGCATGAAAGGCTTTCAGATCCTATCCTCAGAGGCTCTGCTTGTGGAATCAGAAGCCTTTAGGCAACCTTCAGCATAGCTTACATGTAATACACACACACATACACACACTTTCTCTCCCCCTGCTCCCACCACCCCCAATGTCCTCTTCGACTAATTCCCTCTGGTGCAGTTTTCAGCTTCACAGTTCATGAATTTTATTTCCAATCAATAAATAAACCTATTATCAAGTTTTGTGTTCTTATCATATATCGTCATTCCTCATAAACCATTTCACTGTATGGGTCAGCTTCACTGAGCACGTGCCACTCACATTTATGTCTCAGAAGCGGGCTGTCAGGTATCTGTGCTTATGAACAGATAGGATGTGAATGAAGATCTAATCAGATTTCAATTCTAACTAACATTTATGCGTAAGCCTGTGTAACAATTCAGTATTACTATTAGGAAACTGTGTTGAGATAGTGATCAGCATTTTGGTAATCATTGAGCCCTGGTCTCTGACATCCACTTATACTTTGGAGCAGACAATTGCCTTGCACTTCCCCAGACGTCCCCATATCATCAAAGAAAATGTTATTTCTGATATATAACATCACAGTATTTACCAGCCATTTTAGTGAACTAAAGAACAACTTCTTTCATGTCTGTTACAAGGTTATCTATTTCCCACTGTAGGAGATTACAAAGGGAATGGTTTTAAAAGCCAGAGACCCACCATTATGAACTCTTCCTAATTGCTCATTCAGATTTGTTTAGGCAGGATTAGTTTGGGCATTGTGTGAAAAGGCAAGCCATCTGCATGGTGATCAGGTCTTTGGACAGTGTTGTGGTTTAACTTCTGCTGACAGCTAAACACCACACAGCCACCCACCCACTGCTTTGCCCTGCCTCCACATCCCCTCCCATGGGATGGGAAGGAGAATCAGGAAGCAAAAAAAATGGTGAGACCCCAGGGGCTGAGATAAGGACAGTTTAATAAAGCAACACAAAAAGAGAAGAAAACAACGTTACTAATGACACGATAGACAAAGCAAATAATAGGAGGTGGGAAGGCTCTACCTGTGCCTGAGATGCCAATTTTCCTGCTCTAGCCACACTGAAACTACACATCAAAGCAAGCTGAAAACAGGCATCCCTACCCTGGGCCAGCCCTCCCCTCATATAGAGGCATGACTCAGTATGGTAGGGAATAACCCATTGCCTGGTTCAGTTGTTTATCCCGGCTGTGGCCCCTCCCAGATGCAGCCCCTCCCAGCTGCTTGGGCCAGCAGCTGCTGGTGATAATTAACCTGAACCGAATCCAGGACAGACAGGTACTGATTTGCACCTTCAATTTTATTTGTCAGCATAGACAGAGCATTAAATGCTGGTGTCATATGCAGTTATCAAATGATAGTATTACAAGGTCAACTGACAAATAATATTCCAAAATGAAGCCTCAAAACTGCCTACTTTGCTAACCTCTGACAGTGTTGTAATCTTGTACGCAAATGAAATAATGAGCATATCAGTGACCAAAAAGGATAGAAGCAAGCACAGGGTCAAGGAAGCTCTAAGTAAACATTCCCAGTTAAGCACATGTTCCTAAGCACAGGAAAACCCAGCAGTGCTTTGAACTTACCCTTATAACACCTCAACAATTTAAACTTCACTACTTGCATTACTACAGGATAGTAGATGCAAAACTACTACTACAGTACAACACAAGTACTACTGCTAATAGTAGAAGTATAATTGCTAAGTAATGCTACACACTTCTAGTTAATTAGAAGTTTCTGTATTTTTAGATCCATTTGCTTATCACTCCAACATTTTTTTCTTCTTTTGGTCCTGGCCAAAATAGCCAAGGAGAAGATATTTTTGAGCCAAAGCAAGAATCTCTCAAAGGAGGCATTCGGGATTCCCCGGATGGGAAAGGGGGAAAGGGATATGTGGACTTCAGAGACATATTTTTCCATTTGCAGCAGTAGGTTAGTTACAGGGAGTCTCTCTCTGAGAAAACCAGGTTTGTGTTCCTGGTCTAAGCAAGGGTCAAGGGTAAAGTAGTGACTTAATTTAGTTTGAAAAACCCCCCCTCTTGTCTGTATTGGAAAATGACTTTAAGTAATGGCAATAAATGCATAGCTAGGTGACAAAGTCTACATCTTATTTCAGCACTTTGAAGCAGAAATGGCGCATGTTAGAGATTATGCACACCATAGCACCATGTCATTAAAGCAATGGAAGAGTTTTTGAGCTTTGTATTCTTTTTCTTGAGTCTGGAATAGAGCCACTGGTGAAGTTAATATTCGTGAGGTCCGAGAAAATTGTTCTTATGTTGTAGTTTCTAGTCATATGAATCTTAATAGTCTAAGCAACTTGATTTTAGTTTAGATTGACCCCAAGTGTCTAGAAATTCTGTGCTGTGCCCCCATCCACCAGAGTCAGTATATCCCTGATTCTACCAGCCAGGAATGACAGCTAGGAGGGACAGCATGCAGAGTGTGATGGCTGACAGTGAGGCAGGCCTGCAGTGGAGTCCCATGTCCCATGCTGCCCTTCTGAGACTTTGCTGTACAGTGATCAAGCCGTTCCTGCTCATCATGGAGAGCCAGTTCAGTTTTGATGTATAGAGATGGTCTGAGCCGTGAACCACAGAAGCAGAGAAGGCAGATGCTTAATGACAGACACTTAATGCTAAGTTAAAGGATATCTCCTATCTCAAATGTCAGTTCCTACTCTCTCCTCCCATGGATGCTTTCTCTGAAGTGCACTGCTGATTTCTGTAAGTACAACTTACCTCCTGCAGGAGAACACATTGCCAATATAGCTTGAAAAGATACATTTGATCCTTCACAAAACTTCACTGCAGAAACTAACAGTCATGACAAGTAATTCTGTTCCGGGTTTTGCTTCACAATTTTTTGTTCATTTTTTTATTATTCCCCATTTGTCTAATCCTTAACTCTAGAAATTGCACACTTAAAGAGCAGATTTCTTACTAGTGTCATCAAGGTCATTGTTTCAATGGGGTCTTATGGTCAGAAGGGACAGTTATCATCATCTGATCTGTCATCCATGATCATAGAATCATAGAATGGTAGAGGTTGGAATGGACCTATGGAGATCATCAAGTCCAAGCCCCGCTCTGCAAGCACAGGAACACCTAGGGCAGGGCACACAGGAACAGATCCAGGCAAGTCTTGAAAGTCTCTAGAGAAGGAGACGCCACAACCTCTCTGGGCAGCCTGTTCCAGGGCTCTGTTACTCTCACAGTGAAGAACATTTTTCCTCATGTTGATGTGGAACTTCCTGTGTTTCACCTTGCTACCATTATCTCTCATCCTATCACAGGGCACCACTGAAAAGAGACTGATCCCTTCTACGTGACACCCACTCTTCAGATATTTGTAAACATTACTAAGATCCCCTCTCAGTCTTCTCTTTTCCAGGCTAAACAGTCCCAGGGCTCTCAGCCTTTCCTCCTAAGAGAGATGTTCCAGTCCCTTAATCATCTTTGTTATCTCTAGATTTGTAGATCAGATTTGTTCAGAAAAATATTTGTACGATTTCTGTTTGAAGGGCACAGAATATAACTTGCTGTCTGATGGAATTTTCTAGGGTGTATGCCTATCCAGTAGCTGATTCCTTAAAGATACTTGGTAACTTGGATTGCAGTATAACTTTATATGATGCATTTGATATTAAATCATATTTCTTTGACTATGGAACTCTATACAGCTGTGATGTATCTTTATGCCAAAGACAAGACTATGTGTTTTAGCTGCAGATACTAGCAATGTGATAACTCTAGCAACTTTGTTTTGCTTTCTTTTATTCCTTTTTATTTCCCTAAGAAGAAATACATGATAGTTTTACCTCCTCTTCAGAACTCTTTCATTGTAAAGCATGAGCAATTTTTTTTTTTTTTCCTGAACAGGGAAAATGTGCATTATGTCTTTATACCATTACAACCCTTATCTTTAAGTTATGCTTCTCTGTATTGACCTACTGTTTTTGCAAGTCATTTTTCTAAGCATTTCTGTAGTGGCTGTTACAGGGTCAAGGCTTTGCAAGGAAGCCAAACTGATTTGGGCACCTCTTTTCCTTGTTTCAGTGGATGTTTGCCGAACTATCTAAGTCCTGCAGCAGCACTGACTGTGCTAACTCTCTCAGAACAACCTCTCTCCCACTGTACACAAACTATTGCATTTCTAATTTGAAGACACAGAGGGTACATGTGACTATATAGGATATAGGATAGAAGCATTAAGCCACCAGAGGGTGTAGATTGGAAGGCTCCCTCTGTGCACCTTGGGTGTGCTATGAGGCAGGAGGCCAAAAGTTCCTTTTCCAAGGGATGTCTTTGACCTCAGTATGCTTGATGCATATGTTGTCAAATAAGCTCAAGACAAACTGTTGGGATCATTCCCACCCCCCACTGGAACTAAAGAGACTTTAATTATGCTTGCAGAATTTAGGGAGATATTTCCAGTCACAGAGGTAGAAAAGCTAGCAAAATATACCTAATTTATATCTTAACTGCTGCCAGGATTCACTGCTGAGAGCCTCTTTCCTCCCCCTGCTTGTGCAGGCTGCCTTCTTCAAAGCCCAGAAGCAAGCAAGGGGACATTGTGTGTGATTCCCTCAGCTGTACCTTGCAGGCCCTGAGCCCACCTCTTGCTGTTGTTAATCTCTGTGGAAAAAGTTGCTTCTCTGGAATCAGTTAGTAGTGACTTGTACTCAGAGCAGGTACATTCTTCAGGGGAAGCAAGATCCCAAATGTCTTAATGGGATATTGGGAAAATTGTTGCAGTTGGTGTACTACCTGTGCTCTCCAGCACCTTGGCCAAGGTAGGAGACTCTTGGTATCTTTTGGCTGTGCTTGTACAAGAAGCAAATGCCCATGCTGCCTTTTGACATGCATGTTAGGCAATGTAGATATAGCTTTTCTTGGAAGCTGTGGGACAACGTTCTATGGAAAATGAAGTTTTTGCAATATCTTTGTGATTTTGACTTTATCATGGATGAATAAAAACAGAGCCCAGTTCTCTCCTCATCCTCAGTGATCGCATTCACTTCTGCACTAGAAACACTGTAGGCAAATGCAGATAAAAGCTCTTGTTTTCTCTGGAGACATTCTGGTCATGACCTTGGGAAGGGATCTGGTCACTAATAAGTTATCGGCAAACCATCAGACTTGGTACA
Organism: Actenoides hombroni; assembly: GCA_024336885.1. Lineage (NCBI taxonomy): Eukaryota > Metazoa > Chordata > Aves > Coraciiformes > Alcedinidae > Actenoides > Actenoides hombroni. Next base: position 10,039 of record WUAM01003600.1, read on the forward strand.
CAGAATCACAGAATCACATAATGTTAAGGGTTGGAAGGGACCTTGAAAGATCATCTAACCCAACCCTCCTGCCAGAGCAGGACCACCTAGAGCAGGTCACATAGTAACGCATCCAGGTGGGTTTTAAAAGTCTCCAGAGAAGGAGACTCCAAAACCCCTCTGGGCAGTCTGTTCCAGAACTCCATGACCCTCACAGTGAAAAAGTTTTTCCTTATGTTTCTGTGGAACATCTGATGCTCTAGCTTACACCCGTTGCCCCTTGTCCTATAACTGGACATAACAGAGAAGAGCCTGGCTCCATCCTCCTGACACTCGCTCTTTACGTATTTATAAACATTAATGAGGTATTGTTAACTTCAGTGTATCAGCGATTCCCATCTCTCATCTCCACACAAAGCAACCTTAGGTTGCATTTATATAGCAGGCCCCTTTGAGTCTGTGTCCTGATTTAATATCAATCTAATATAGATTGGTTAGAGATAGTCAGCATGGATTTACAAAGGGAGGTCACGCTTAACAATGTTGATTCATTTCTCTGAGGAATTGACAATGAGAGTGGACAGGGGTGAAGAAGGAGACATAATTTACTTGGACTTGAAAGGGCTCTCAATATAGTGGCACATAACAGATTTATTTATAAGGTTAGCAAGTATGGGACTGATGGTAAAATACTCGATTGGATATAAAATTGGCTTGGTAACAAGGGCCAGCGAGTGGCATAATGGTTATAGATCACACTGGGGAAGTGCTGTGAACCCAGGGGTGTGTGAAGCTAAAGAGAATAGGCCAAAACCAAAGGTGGTGGGTAAAAGAGGAAAAAATTATGCCATACAGAAAACACAAAGTCTACAGCCTTGTGGGAAGCAAATGATCATGTCAACATGCAACTGGAAATTTTAGCTAATGCTCAGTGGAGGAAAGTATCTAGGAACTAAAGGAGGCCAAGCCAGGCCCACCAGTCACAGGTCTTGCAGCAGAGGCAAAAGTACATAGAACAGGAAGGACCTTTCCTTTTCAGTGAGAACAAGGACAAAAATCAGAGCTTGTTCAAAGTGCCATTGAGCGGTAAGTGGGATGCATGTTCTCAGAAACTGATCTTACCCTGCAAAATCTAAGATCCCAGAGTCCTTGCTATGGTAATGAATGATAGCATTTAGGGTGTGTTTTCAGCTCAGAGTAAATCTTTGGAGAATCCTACATTTTTCCATTTGCTATAATCTAAGGAGACTGGTCTTCATGAGTGGAAATCAGCTTTTGCCACATGGCCAGAAGAAAGAAATGAAATTTCAACTGACATACAGGAGAGACCACAAAGGATGCTAAGAGGCCTCAGAGATCCACAGTCCTGAACAGAGATGGGAAACTAGTTTCAGTGAACACTCATCTCTTCACAGTGTGCTGAACTTTCCCATCTCTTGCATGATATTCACATTGGTTCTGGGAAAGCTGTACTGGCGATACTGGTGCTGCCATCAAGTAGCACTGCTGGTAGTTCAAGAAAATACAAGCTTTGATGTCCAGTGGAGTTTCTACCTCAGAGAACTTTGCTTTTATATTAAAGACCCAGGCAGCCAAGAAGCCTGAGTCTTCACACACAGAACATGTGTGAGAAGGCAGAGTCTTCCCAGTCCTACCTGTACCTTTGCCTCACTCCCCACTAATTTTAAAGGAAGGAATCTCTGGAAGGATCAGACCATGCAGTTTGGGAAGACTGGGAAAGACACTTTAATTAAACAAAAAAAGCGCTGCTCTCCTAGCATGTGAGTGGTGTCATACAGGATTCAAAAGAAAACTTGATGCACGCTACTATTTAGCCTGACTCATTTGTCTGTGGTTCATGCTATAGTCTCTACTTTGGTATTTGCTTATGAGTGTTGGCTTAAAACTTTGGTCTTGTTCCTGAAGCCATTAATGTAATTAGTCAAGTTCTCATTGATATGAGCAGGATCAAGACTTGACTCTATGTGGCTATTCAGAGGACATGGATAAACTTTTAAATCAATCAAGGGTGTAGACTCATTCTGCTGGGGTCATACGGTTAATACATCCTGTTCGTGTCATTTCCGCTATAAATCTGTGAATGCTTTTAAAGCAAGAGGAAAACCTGATCCCCTTCCTTTTGCAAGAAAATATTATGTACCCTTTTATTACAAACAAGACAGGGGTCCTTTTTCTCAGGAAAACTTGTAATGGGAAAGGTAATCTCAATACTTTCCATGTCTCTAGAGTCAGTGAAAGGTAATTTGAGACAAAGTACTGGCCAATAAAGTCTTCTATCTGCAAAGCAATGCAGACCAGCTCCTGCTGATTCCCCATAAGCCTTTACTGGGCCCTGATGATCGTTTTTGCCTGGGCATTAAGTCAGTACTGTTGGTGTCTATTAAAAGATCCCTTATTTTCTGCATTGCATCTAGTCTACACAACTCCTACAAGATGGAACAGATTTTTAATGTCCTAGAAATGTAATAAACCTCAAAATTCCTGACTTCATTTGCATGGCTTTGGGCCTGAGTCACTGAGCTCTGATTTTACTTCTAGAGTGGGATACTTCTAGAAATGTGGTTATTTGTATGAAATAATTTTGAATTACTCTGGGCTCTTGTTTTGCCAAAAGACCCTCTTTATGGTGATTATGGAAATAAAAGCTGCTCTTCCACTCTTTTACTGAATTTAGGATTTGAATAAAACTGTGGTGGAGAATACCCATCCTAATTTGGGTCAATTAAAATGGAACTCTGCATCCTTGGCTTGAGTACTACTGCTTTCAGAAACATCTTCTTTGATTTGGTGAAAAGTGTTGGTGTGATGGGATCTGTTTTATGAAAACAGCTTCAAGTACACACTCCTTCTGATGAAAGGATGAAGGAGTAGGTGGAAAAGGGGAAGTAAGGACCTTTATTATGTATATGTACATAGGTACTACCCTGACCAGTCTGAAAGCCTAGCTGGCTTTCTGAGGTAGCAAATCTGTAGGTCTGTGTGCATGCATATGCATTTCTTATAAATGGTTTGATCTTACCTGAGCATCTGTGGCTCTGGTGACATTCCATTTGTTCACATTCCTGTCAGCTCCTCAGTATACTTGCTGGATAGATGACAGTTCATTAAATTAGTTGACAATGCACATCCAGCCTTTCCACCCTCCTCCCCCAACCCTAAAATGAAAATAAAAAAATTACAATAGCAAGAAGGAAAAGTACTATGCAAATAGCTCTGAAAACACTGACACATCTAAACTAATGCAGTTCCCAGAATCATAACAATAAATGTACTGTCAGGGGCATCACAGTTACTCCAGTGACATGACCACCTTGCAATAGCACTAGTGCAAGTTGTCAAAGCTGTTTACCTAAGTAGTCCTGAAATATATTTCTATCACTGTAACTTATCAGAGTCATGATGCTTTGAAAAAGCCCTTTTCCCTTGCAACTTTTCAGGTGGCATTTTAGATACCTGCATATATCACCTTGTAAAATGAGTGGTTCAGGAACAAGTTCTAGAGATGGCAGTTACTGAGATCAGTTGTTTTAGGAAACATTCTTTGGTGAAATAACTTGACAAAAGTTGCCCAACTTCCTGCATGGCAAACAGTTTTTCCTCAAATTTTATAAAAATAGCAACTAGGACAACCCCAACCCTTTCCAAAAGGTTCAACCCTTTCAAGATGTTGGTTTTGTTTCTTAAAGGTCCTACAAATAATAATTTACAAAATCCATTCCACAGAGCTAAACCAAGGCAACAGCATCACTATAACCTTCCCACCCAACTCCATGGAACAGCCTTTCCATCATTTTCCTTAATGCACAAACATTCTTCTTCAACTAGGAGTCTTAGAGCAGTCTATTCATTTTGATCATCAACTCTGTGCCCTGATGCAATGTATAGGCAATATGGTAGAGAATTTAAAAGGCTTTGTAACTACTCAGAAATGCTCCCCTCAAGCCCTTCTTGGAATTAGTGACTTTAGTTAACATTGGTTAACACTTATTTGGAACAGGCATGTTATTCTTTCATTAAACTTTATTCTGGTCATTCTTCCAATATCCATTTAAATTCTGTTTTCCTTTCAGTTGGCATCCGCACCCTTAGCTACCTCATAAACAAGATGCATTGCCAGCTGGAACACATGAGCAGAGCTGAAAGCAGCACCACTAACCTCTGCTCCTTCCTACCCCCTGCAATTTGGAGACATATCAAACTCAGTGTCTAGAGCCTGGGAAGTGGGAATCCTGCACTGCTCAGAAACTCAAAGAGCCAATCTTCAGGCTATTAATCTATTGGGTTGGCTCACTGAACTATAACTGTGCATACATTTTTTGTGCCCTTTTTTTTTGGTTTTTGTTTGGTTTTTTTTGTGTGGGGGTTTTTTTGGTTGTTTTTTTTTTTTCTTGTTTTTTTGTTTGGTTTGTTGTTGGTTTTTTTTGTCATCCCCTCAAGCCAAGTTCACATGCTGTTACTTCAGCTGAGTGTATCCTTTGCTGTAAAGAGATGTGCTGAAAACTGCAACTGATTAGACAGTTTCACTCAGCATTAATAAGGCAACCAAAATCTGACCCAGAATGACTAGCCAAGTGGTTTTAATCTCTAAGTGGACATACAGAGAGAACAGATTTGAGCACACAAAGTTGCGTAATGATTTTGGTGATGGGCATCACTATCTTGATTTTACATGCCCAAAATTTGCATTCTTAGAGATTGCATACTCAGCAGTAACAAAATAAAACATGGACTCTGGATATCTTTGGCACAGATCGGGGAGGCACAGTAAAGAAAGTCAGTGAATGAAGGAGAAATGCAGAGCGTGTGAGTGGTGGGTGAGAGGCTCCTACTCCCTTCCCCTGCCACGACCCAGCCCCTCCTCGAATGTGCAGCAGCCACCGCCAGAGCCAGCACGGGGATGGGCACCTGGGGTGGCATTTCCCGTAGCACAAACACTCTTGCTCTGGGCCTTTTTCCAGAACTTATGCAGGTGTAGTCGACGATGGCTCTTCCCTTTTTAGGGTCAACCACTGTTGTGCAGATGTCTGCATAATCAAAACTGTACTTGACTTATTTTTTTTCCCTTCAGTTGTGAGGTTGAGGCATTGTGCCTTGTCTTTTCTACACTCATAAATGTTTCTATCCTCAGTTTTTAAGGCATGAAGTCTGGCCACACTGCACCAACAATTTAGATGTTGCTAGTCTGGGAAAAGAAAATACACATTTAAAATAATCAGCAACCTAGGTAGGATATAATGTGACTTAAGAGTTTCACTGTAACATTGTAGAGTACAAAAATGAAAATATAAAGTGCATTTTAAATGATTAATGTACAAAAGCTGACCTCTTCCAGTGTGCATTAATCAAGAAAAAATGCACACTTTCTATAGTGGTTAATGTTGCAGGTCCATTATTCAGCTTTGATAATGTGCATAAAAATGCTCAATATGACAATGAGTTGGGGTAGCTGAGAATTTAGGATGGTGGCAAGTTTGTTGTAGTATTTGGATTAGCATTTTTAACCTACATCTTGACAGCTTCTTTTCTTCATTTCACAAGTGTTAATAAAATCTAGCTTTATCCTCTTTGATTTTTTTGTTACTTTTTCTTGTTTTGGTTTGGTTTTTTTTCAGGTTTGGTTTTTTTTTTTAAACAAAACAATTAAAAAATACCTGCTCAAACAAATACTACCAGCATTCATTAGTCAGGATGGTTATATGTAAAAGAAATGATGCCAGATAGTAACAAATCCAAGAGAAGTTTATTATGAAAATGGCACCTGCAGGATGAAAAAAAATTAAGTTACATAAAGACAACCATGTATGACATGTATGAGAATCTACAAAAGTATAAAAAGAACCCTGTTGTAAATGAAGTATGTACATTTCTGATTTGCAGCATTATCAATGATCAATGAAAAAAATGTTTCAAATAAGCCAGGCACTCAAGAAGTTAGATTCGGTTAGCTTAACACAAAATAAATGTACCATAGCTGTCACTTTTTAACATTTTAATTTTCTTTTATGTTGTAGAGTTGGTAACACTGCTAAGATTTATACGAACAGAATCCCTTTCCCCATTATTCAGCTACTTGGCACCAGTCTCCTCATAAAAGATTTCATATATTTGTACAAGAAATAGTTAAAAACACAGACACAGTCTTCACAGGTAATGAAGGGGTTTTTTTTGTTTTTTTTTGTTTTTTCATTTTGTAATTTTAAACACTATGGATTTAGACAGCAGCTGTGATTATCTGTTAGTTTAAATCACCAGAAATCATTTTGACACAACACAGAAACATTTATAAAAAAACTCAAAACAACAACAGCTGTCTAGCTTTTCTTTGTAGCTGATAGGTGCACTCCTTTGATTGTTCCGTAGCTAGAGTAGAGCTTCCGAAATTATACTTTGAATTTCCCAATCAGCTTTCTTGCCTTTTTCAGACCTACTTAAATCCTTCCAATGGAACCTTTAAAAGCTCGTTAATTAAATTTGTGGCGTCCAATTCCTTTTTTTGCTATTACTCCACTGTGGCTTGGACCTGCTTCTCAAATTCAAAGCTACAGCAAGAATTGACTCAATGCAGTGAGCGATCAAAAATTCAAAGGACAGCCGAGTTAATATATTAGCATTGCACACATAAGCAAATATATATGACAATTCTAAGCTCAGTTTCCTTTTTAAACAATGCTGGTCAACCTTTGAAAGCATTTCCATTCTCACCAGTAATTGCTCTACATATTACTCCACCGGCCTACCTGGGAGAAAACCAAAGAAATGCACCCTCTGCTTACAGTTTGAGCACAAGGGACTCTGGGAATGTTAACAACTGAAGCTATATGGCGTCAATTTGCTTAATATATCTGAGCATTACTCTGTAGTGCATTGTGGGGTACACCGGAAGAGTAAGTCATACCCAGAATTCCTCTGTGGGAAAAATGGCTCCATTAACCTTGAGCTAGTTAATAGTCTTTTATCTCTGAGAGTGAAGAAGAGAGAATGAGAGAGCGAGAGAAAGAGAGAGGGGAAAAGTGTGGAGCAGGGGGAGAGAGAGGTTTGAGAATACACAACAGCAAAGCAACAGCAGAAATTAAAAGGTATACAGACAGTGGAAGCAGCATAAGGTGACATTACAGAGGAAGGCCACCACACAAAAACCACTAACCCCCAAGAATCACTGGTTCACTAGGACTGCAGGAATGGGACTTTACCACTCCGGACTAGAGATAAAGCACAGAGAAGACAAAGGACAAAACAACTACATTAGCTTAGTATATACTGCATATAGTAACACACATTGAAACTGCAATGGGACTGACAGCCAAGGACACTTACACATTGTACACATTACAGTTCTCACATCTGTTATTAGATGCCTTAACAAACAGCTGCCAAAGATGGAGTGGAAGAAGAATTTATATTTGACAGTCATTTGGAGTGTTTGACACTACACTGTGATTTCTGGCAACGAAGACAAAATAGGAGATTTATTTTCTTTTACTTAATGTGCAGTTTTCAGTTGTAGTTATCTATTTCAAGCTTATTAACCCATTCTTTAGTTTTAAAACATATTGGTTTCAACACTAGAAATCAGGAAAAAACAACAAAAAATACACAATTCAAAGAACAAAAAAAAGAAATTTACAACCTTCCCTCTATAATATTAAATGAAAAACAAAACAAAACATGTTAAATAGTTCCTCTGGTTTGTTTTTTTTTTAATTTCTATTTTTTATCTGAAGTGTTATTTGACGTTGTAAAATTAGCCTCAGTTACACTGAGAAAAAAATAAAGCAAAACAATATGCACCTAAGAAACTGCTCCTCGAGTCAATTAAATTGTTTTTTGTTTTTAAGCACTTTTTGAAAAAGGCTTCCTGACCCATTTAAATTTGATGTGAGGCTATGCTTGTTAGTTTGGAGGTAAAAAACTTTAAGTCCTGCAGCAAATGTTAATGAGGGCTTTTGTCTTAACTAACCAAGGAGACTGCAGCACCCGACTATAAACCAGTACAGAACACATTCTTTCCAAAAAACCCAGCCCACAAGCTGCATATTGTATGAAGACATTACAGATTAATAAATGATAGCACCATGGTTTTAGAAATTAAGTTAAAGTTTCAGTAATTAACATTTAGTCCAACTTTTTAACATTCTAGTCACAGGCCAGAAATTAACTTTTTAAGAACCCAAATTATTTTATGTGCAAGTAAGAAAATCTTAACCATAAAAAGAGAATTAAACTCTGCATAAAATTCTAAAATACTATCCCCTATTTTTAAAGGAATTAGGAACAAAAAAACCCTTTTCATTTGACTTAGTCAAACAGGGCACATTTTTTATGCTTGTCTCTTTTAATCTTGATCATATCAAGATAATTTTTGAAGTAAAACCAATGGTTGTCACTTTAAAATCTCTTTACCACAACACTGAGTATTCTATGGCAGAGGCATACACATATTAAAGGCATCTTAATAAAGATGCAAAGGAAAAAACACACATCTTAGAAGAAGACAAAATGGCAGGCAACTGGTACTTTGACTCTCTGAAGGCAAAAATAAAAAAATATCTTTACAATAAAGAATAAGTCAAGTTAAAGAGAAAGGGAATGAAATGGGGACCATCATATTGAGAGAATAAGCTGACCTGCTCAAATTCAAAGTGCTAGAATTAAAGGTCTAAATTAAAACATAGTCTATGCCTCAGAGTATAACACTGAACACAGTATGTGGTCATATTTCAATCCTCTTTCCGTTCCAGAGTCTGTGTAGTGTGAATGCCGTTGCTATACACAGGAAATGGGAGAGTGGAAAAAAGTCCTTCGGCAGTTGTGAACACATTCCCTGCAGGCATTTGGGTCAGACTGGCCCCGCTCACAGCGCTTCCAAATGGTCCCGACATATTGAGTCGGTGAACGTGGTGGTAGAGCATTTCCATCGGTGTTTTAGGATCCAGCCCAAAGCTGGGGCTGTTAACGTCAACAAAGTTAACAGCATGGGTGTTTGGGAGGAGGTTGCCCTGCATGGCTAGAGTAACTTCAGCTGGAGCATACCGAATAGTGCCAGTGGTGTAGACCCTCTGAGCAGCAGTGCTGGTCGCAGCAAGGGTTCCTGTTACCCGGTGAACCAAAGGAAGCACCACATTGCCTGCTTGTAACCTCTGAAGGGCTTCCAGATCCCCAGTGTACAACAAAGAGTTGGAAGTTGTGGGACCTCCTGGATGTTTGTCCCGTGGAGATGCAGAAAGTGGGGGTGACAAAGGGTCAGAGGACACAGGAGCCAAGGCTGAGTTGGATGAGGTGCTGAACTGAGTTTTACGGCTGGCAGTATTTTCAGTCCCTGGTGGGGTGAGAACGGAGTCTGGAATGGAGACATGTAAACTACTGCTGGCTTGGGGGGAAGGGAAGTGCTCAGAGCTGGGGGGCTTGGTCATACTGTAGGGTGATTCATTCCTTGAGATTTCCCTGTTGGGTGGGTAATTCCAAATACTGCTATCATTATCAAAATTGATAGGTTCTGAGATTTCCGTTTTAATTTTGAGCACTGAGGCACTGTTTGGTGACGAGAGCAGCTGGGGCTGGTCGACCAAAGCTGAGTCAAGTCCATTAGGACTTGAGGTGCTTGACAGCCTTCTCCGGATCATGCTGCCTCCCTTTTGCTTTTTTCTCCTCTTCTTCCTCTTTTGATGTTTGCTGGAAGACTGGGCATTCACTTCCCCTGCACTGTCTGAGTCCTTGGCACTGTCCGAGGTCAGTGATTCACAGTTCTGCAACCGCAAGTCTGACTCACTCTCAACATAGCGCTCCACCTTGATCTGCATAGAGCCAAGAGTGCCAAAACTGTCCTCAGGGGCCTTTTGATTCTCAAAGTCAGAGTTTTCAAAGCTGTCATCACTGTCTCTGCTGTCCTGGTTGCTGGAGCTGTTCCCATCATCATTACAGTTCATTTCATTATCTGACTGATTTCCTGACTTTTTCCTGTCAGATTCGGGGTCTTCGCTGTTTTCTGACTGGTTTCCTTTCTCATCTGACTTTGAGTTCTCATTGTCCTCTGGAGAAAAAGGAAAGTGAAACAAACCATCAGCAACAGGACCATAATATTATAACCCAAGTCCAGATCTCTACCTACCAATGTGATTTTATTGCTGTAAACTTTTTTTGGCAAAAGGCATTGTCTTCTGTAGAGACAAGATTTTTTGCAACGTTGTGTTGGGAGAGTTTTGATCACCATGAATCTTTGTGACTCAGGACTGTTAATGCCATAAAAGCCTATGATATATGGCCTGCACCTTGACTGAGGAGGGCCTTTGCATCTGCTCACTGGACAAGAATCATTTTGACAACTGTGAGCCCAAAGGCATTGTAGCTGTGTCATCCAAAGAGGAGTCAGTGAACAATTCCATTATGACCATTATGTTCTGGTGATTGTTCTTTCACACCCATGTTATCCTACAGTGGGAAGGCATCCAGGTGTAGCACTATTTACTAATGAAGATTCTAGTTCTCTCATCTCATTTTCCTCTCACCATTGCCACTTTAGAAGTGACATACTGTCTCTGACTTCTGTGGAATTATTGCTGATTTCTTCCCGTGTAAGAGGAGAAGCAGGTCATACATGTATAAATCTGAATGAATAAACCCATTAAAACAATCTTGTTATGTTGCTAGACTGTCTTCTCACATTCCTCTGAAGGGCAATAAAAAAACCAAGAACATGCAAAGAAACAAACAAACAAAAAATTAAAAAATACTCAGGCAGTGAATTAAATACCTGATTGATCCAAATCATCTAAGGGCCATTGAAAACAGCCCAGCTACAGCACTGAGAAGCTGTCATGTTTCTTGCCTCAATTCATTTAGTTGTGTTTTATATTTTTAACTAATTCTAATACAGATGAGATAAACACTCTAGCTCGCTGGACTCAGACAGCCAAAGCATCTTTGATACTGAATATGCTCTATTATCATACTATGTTTGAAATGGTCATGAAAGGCTTCAGGAGACCCTGTCTTTTACAGACCAGCCAGAAATCTTTTATTGGGAAATAAAAGATATTTTTTCTCTCATTAGAGCCAAGTACTACCCTTTTCAATATACTCGTTTCAGAGGGAGAGGAGAAGGGCCAGTTTTCCTCTAAAGTTTATTAGTTACTCTGGGAGCTGTGTCAATAGCAAACAGTTTCCCAGAAGTGCTGGAGAAGGTGGGTTTGACAGGGAAGCTGACTGAGGATTCAGGACAATGCACTTCACAAATCCATTAATAGGACTTTTGCTTGAGTCACCAGCAGCAGAGACACCCTTCCTTTTGAAAAATAAAACGTACAGAAGCAAAGTAACAGCCACAAACACCCCTAAATCTCATCCAGTTTTTTGTTCCACCTAGGGCTGAATTTCTGCTACATTTTTTTTTCCCTTTTATTGAAGATGCTTTCTTTTAAGTGTGGTTTCCAGCTGGTCAAGAGTGGACTTAGGGTGAGGTAGTCTAAAGCTGCACAAAAGTTGCCTGGGATTTTATCAGAACTTGAACTGAACTTGGTTTCATCCAAGATGCTGTTCTGATTTAAAGTCCTTTGGCATTTCTATTTAATTCTTTTGTAAGAAATGACCCCCTGCCTCTGCTGTCTTCCAAGGCTCCCAGACATCTCCTTCTGAGATGTCCACATCTGTGCATCTTTGAAGAATGTTCCTTGCTCTGCATCAGCCTGTGGAATCATGGATACACATGCAGTTCTTACCTAGAGAAACTTACAGTGCACAAAGGAAATGCAAAATGTTCTCTACATGTGTGCTATTTGGCTAATTAGGAACAAGACAGCATAAAGGAAGTATTGGGAGTGGGTGAAGAGATTCCCAATGATGGTGAGCAACAAGCCTGTATTTGTGCCTAAAGTTCACTTAAACCATCAAATCAAGGTGTCAAAAGAGAACAAATAAAGGCAAAAGATGAAAGAGAACATCCATATCATATAGTATAACATTAAGGCCTGATCCTCTTCTTGCTTTTGCTTGTTTTATTTCACTGTGATCCACTTTCTCCAGATTTTTTTTGGTTGTTATCATAGACATGAGAGAAAAATCACAT
>WUAM01003635.1:0-27169 GCA_024336885.1 Actenoides hombroni
TTATGAACTTTTTTTTAAGGAGGAAGAAGCCAACTAATTAGTATGGATCTCATCAAAGCAGTTCTGATGCCTAGGACCTGTGCACAATGACACAGAGAGAAGCACTATACGTAAAATAAAGACACATTAATGCTTTAGATGACATTTTAATCAGCAAAATTACAGCAGAATGAGATTAAAGTGCTCCCAGCCATCTTCATTTAAGTCCTTATTTGTATACATTGCAGCAGCATTTCATTATCTATTCAATAGATAGTGTCATACAAAATTTTATTTATTATAGAATCATAGAATCATAGAATGTCTTAAGAAAATATTATATTTATTTGTAAGCACATTCATTCATTCTTACAACTTCTGTGGTCAGAATTGTGCTGACTGCATAAAAAGTTCCTGAAGAGAACAGAGATGATGTGTTCATCATTTATGCAGAAAACCTTCTCTTCTTGCTCCTGATATTTACTTGTGGATTGTTTGTTTCCCAATAGCACAGGTTGTGCATTTAGATGAGGTTCTAAGTATGTGTATTTCTAATAAGGGGCGGGTCCCCGCCCGGGGCAGCCGCAGCTACCGGCCCCTGCGTGGGAAGGTCCGAGCTGCCCCACGGGGGCCTCGCAGCCCCCGTACCCTCGCTCGAGGTGTCGGACAGAGGGGCTTCGCCCGGTCCGCGAGGCCGCGGATGGACATCGGTGTGATGAGCTGCGAGGTCTCAGCCAGCGATGGGGCTGGCGAGCTGCAGCCCCCCCCCCCCCCGCTCCTTCCCCCCCCCCGGCCGCCGACGCGGGGGGGGGGCGGGCGGCAGCCATCTTTCAATTCTGCATCTGTAAGTCAGAAGTCAGCAGAAGTGAGGCAATCGTGTGTGTATATGTGCAAAACAAAAAGCATCTTCTGATCTGTATTCTTAAACATTACTCATAGTGTTCTGAGATAAAATTACTGCTTTTCAGTGTTTACTGTTTATTCTTATTGTTTAGGTTTTTATATTGTGGATCCCATTCCCTTTTTCTCTTTGCATGTTTAGCTCATCAGCCCTCTGACAAACCCTATTAAATTGAAGAAGGTTGAACAGTGTTACTATTGAAGACATCCATCAACATCTGCACTATGCCTGAGACCAGTGTGAATCTGGTAGAGCTTGATGAAAATGTTTCACTGTTGTCACATCATGGAAAAAACAGTTGGACCAATGAAATCCAACCTGTACTTCCAACCTTCTGCCATGAGTACAAGTCAAAGCAGAATCTGTGCTATGTTTGCAAGTGTGAATTGTCTAAGCACTGGGGTCTGTTACCTGTTTTCTGTGGCCTGTGTTTCCTACACAACTCCTAACAGTAAGACACATGCTTTATATCAAAATACTTGACATTTAAAATATAGAAAAATGAAACGTTCTTAGGGAAGCAAAACTACTTAAAGATATGATAATAATCCTGGCATTAGAAACACAGGGCCAAGTTGCCCAGTATCGTAGTATCTCAGCACTCTCTTGACTCTGAAAGAATGAAAGCAATTTACAGAAGGTCTAAAGAAAACTGGCTGAGACATATAAGTGATTTTGAAGTAAAACTGTAGAGAACTCCAGCTCTTAATTGTGTAGGCACATATTCAACCCTTATGAATATACAAAATGCTCTCCCAGACCTGCTGTGAACACTGGCTTTCCAAGTCATATTTTAATGGAATCTGATCCCTCACCACAGATATGTAACAGATACTTCTAATAGAAGGTTAAATATCTTATCCTGAATGATTGATATTTGGTAAAAGTGGAATATCTAAAAATATGTACTTCACAATTTCTTACCTTTAAGAAAATCCATATGAAACTGGGACTTTTCTTGAAAGGTTCTGTTTTTGTTTATTTGCATGTGCATCTTCTGTTTACTATCTGCAGAATTAGCTTTTGAGCACTCTTGGGTTGGGATCCTGTTAGCTGGGGCATGTGTTTTGCAAATACCACAGAGGAGAGGAAGGAAGGCAGATCTCTACAACTGTGCCAAATTCCTAAACTGGCGGTGAAGGAAAGGATGTTCCTTTCTCCCCTGTGTAATAATGTCTTGTGATTTCTCTCACTGTGGCCAGTTTGAAGTTTATGCAGGTAATTTTCTGATGGATAACTGTTTGGGTGCTCTGATTCCAAGGAGCTGGACCAACTGGTACCTTCAGGCTCACAACTTCTTTCTGCTCATTAAGACACACACTTCTATTATTTTCCTGCTGACTGGCCTGTGTGAAAAGAAACATCAGCCATCTGCTACTCCCACAGTTTTCTAGAGCACAAGGGTTTCGTTGATTAAGGAGGAAGTTTTTCAAACAGGCACCTGTTTCTCACACATTTCCAAGACCTATCCTATCTTTCTGTAAAATTGCAGCTTCTTCACCAGCTTTCAAAGCAGAAATCCTGCATATTAATAACACCCCGATGTGTGCTGTGTAAGTAGTCAATGCTTTTAAATTTCCTAGAACAAGAACAGGGAAGAGGAAAGTAAGGTAAGACAGTGAAGTTGTTTGGGTGTTTTTTAAGGGCATTTTACATTGGAGTGTTAAATGAACAAAAGGTGAGAATACCCCGAGAAAGAGAACGTTACCATCAGAGAGAGGATATTTAGGGACTGGTGTGGGAAGATGAGATTGCTGTCATTCTGTTGTGAAATGTAGGATTTATAATTCAATTAATATCCAACTTCAAGATAGTGTTGAGGGATGATGTACTCAGTAAAACTTAAAGGAAATATAAACTTCTCCACGAACTAGTGTGGTGTGATGTGATGTGATGTGATGTGATGTGATGTAATGTATGCTACACAACATCTGAAGGGCATCAAATATATCACAACACAATGCTCATGTAGGATGCTTAGCTCCATTTTATAGTGCTGCCTCTTTGAAGTGTCCTGCTCTTTTATTAACAGCTGTATCACACTTGAGAAGAGCTAATGCTAAAAAGATTTCCTGGCACTTTTATTTGTTTTGACATTAACAGTTTTTCATCTAATTTTTTTTTATGAAGTAAGAATTCTTTTATATTTTAGGCAGAATGTCTACTACATTTTGCATTCTTCTGAAGTAACAGGTTTCTCTTATTTCCTTGAAATTTTTGTTTTCTACTGATGCTACCTTGAATTTCACTATGAAGTTTACATGTAAACATTACACCTTTTATATAATCATCATTCCTTGATAGGTATAATTAAAGTAATAAATCATTTGTTATTGTTTTTTATTTTTCCCAGTGAATGATTTCCAGTCCCAAGTGGAAGCAGCCACCAAGTGCTGCTTTGAGCAGGCTGCTCGGGGTGCATTCCCCACCACCTCCTCCACCGGGAGTTAGCTCTGAATTCACACCCAGGCCCTCCACAGGAGGGCTCAGACTGCCCCCCGATGTACGTGGCATCTCCTGGGCAAACACCCGCGTGCCACTATCCCACGGCACAACTGGCACAGCGAGGTGCAGGATGTTAGCTCCCCTCCCTGCTCTCCCACCTACACAGGGCTCTTGATAGATGATAGATAGATGATTTACATTTGCATTTCCACATTATTGGCCTAAGAATAAGCTCTCTTTGAACAATTAGGACCAAATTCTTTCCGTAGTAGACTTCTACATTTGAAAAACTGGTGCATGTCATCTTGATTTGTGCTTCATAAAAACATGTTAATTGCACATACAAAATGCCCCAGAGCACTAAATACGTACAGTGGACTCAGATATGTCAACATTACTGTTTTAGTAGATGAAATTATTAGCATTATCAATCAATAGAGGTAAAGAAAGCATCTGAAATTTCTAGCACCCTCTTGGACCACTTCTTGGACCACAATTTATCATGGCAAAGCTAAACCTCTAGCACCATCAAACACAGAATTCCACTTGCAGGCTGCATTTATACACAAGCTGGCACAAAAACACTCACTGGGGAAATACTTTTGAGAGACTTTGCTCTCAAATTGCTGCTCCAATCGTGATGCTGAGATCTTTGTAATAACAAACACTTAAGTCGGGCACAAAACAATGTTTAAGGTGTTAAGTTCTGTGGCGGGGGGTCTGATGTGGGGGAGGAGGGGCGGGGGGCAAAGGGAGGGCAGAGTGGAGGGGCAGGGTCGATGTGAAGGTTTTGAGTGAGGTGGGGGGGGAAGAGGTGGAAAATCAAGTCTGGATTAGGGGGCCAGGGTCCTGGGGAGGATCAGGTGAGAAGGACCTCGCTTGCATGTGGCTTGGGTGGGGGACGGGACTGTAAGAGCTGGGTTGGGTTGGGGTAAGGTTAGGCATGTGGGGTAAGAGCTGGGGTCCTCCTTGGGGTTGGCATCTGTGAGTAGTGTTAGAAAACAAGGGGGCCTGGGAACTCTGACCTTTGAATCATCTGGCATTCCAGATGGGACCCACTCTGCTCAGCTGCAGGACCCATTTAGAACAGGATTCCCTAGGGCACTCCTCACCTCCATGGGATTACTGCAGGGACACACAAGGACCATCTGATGGAAAGTGATTCTTTAGGATTTGGGGTTAATTGCGGGTTAATTTCAGGTTTCTGGGTACCAGTTGTCAGGATTCCCGTAAGTTGTGGGAGACATTACCCCAAGGGCTGGGCCCGCACCACCCCCAGGCCGGCGGTTACAGCGTCGCTGCAGCTCCGCGCTGAGAGGGCCCGAGGGGCCAGGCCCGGTTGTCCGTCCGTCCGTCCCGTCCGTCCCGTCCCCAGCGGCCGCCGGGCACCGCCTGCCTGCGCGCAGGTCCCCGGGGAAGGCCTTCAAGGGCTTCCCCAGCCGCCGACAGCCCCCGGAGAGCCGATGTCGGCACCAATAATTAATGGCCGAGGCGGCCCGGGGCCCGGGGGGGCGGGCATTATAAAAAACACTATCTAAGAAGTATAAAGAAAGCTTTAACATCCTTCTTGCTGTTCAATATTCTAATGAATAAAACCTTAAGCATAAGTATGATGGAAACTGGAGTGGTATGCTGGTAGCTTCAAAGCAGCTTTGAAGAAGTTGTATTGAATACCGCTTGTTCTTTATTCTCATAGTGTGCTTTAGTTTTCATTTTATGTTGACTATTTCACTATTGTTTATTTATTTTGTGGAGAAATACAGCATTTGGTTCCACAGGGACCTTGTCACTCTGATTGTTTGGGCTACATCCTCGTAATTGGTGAGGGACCAAAGAAGGAGATCCAGGATTATTCTTCTTTAAATAAGACCTCCAGACCCATTTCTCTAACTCTGTGGTGGGTTGACCCTGACTGAAAACCAGACACCCATCAAAGATACTCTATCACTTCTCTTCCTTTCTTTCAGCTTTTATTTCTGAGCAGACGTCCTATGGTATGGAATATCCCTTTGGTCGGTTTGAGTCAGCTGTCCTGACTGTGTACCCACCCAAGATCTGTTTGATTTTTTTTCCAGTCCTGTTGGTTATAATCTATAAATTTACCTGTGTATGCCCCAAGAGTGAAAGGAACGTTTTTCAGCTATGTTGTTATATTTTCACGTTCTGTCCAAGGCAAGTAGTAGGCAGCTCAAGCCATACACAGTCTCTTCTCTGTTACAGTTTTAGGTTTTTACATTACTGCTGAGAATAGTGTATTTGATGGAGGAATTCCTTTTCCCATTAAATTGTTGCATTTACACAAGACAGAGTTCACTGAAATATATCAGATTATTTCCCCCAGGGTGGGAAAAGTAGGTAGAGCACAGCAGCATGTGCTATCTTAGCATGAGCTAGTTGGCTCTGGGCACGTGCACTTGTTGACCAGTCTGCCTGAACAACTAACTGGATTAACCACAGGATGAGCTGTCTCTGGCCCAAACAGATGTCATGGAAAGTATGGAGAGAAGTGGGCTCAGGTTATTGCACTGGGAGGATAAAACTACAGAGCAGGGAGTGAAAATAAATGGGGCACAAAACTTGCTTAGCTTCATTCCACTGAGTTTTCTTGGGGATCAATCTTCAGAGGTTATTGATTTTAAGGCTGTTGGTGTTTTTGGGGAAAAAATGCATTTTTTCCAAACAACCTCTCCTGTAGCCTAAATTAAAGGGCTCAGGAGCCATGTTGGTTGTCCTGTCAGTAAAGAGCAAGCAGTTGGTGAGACAGAACGTAAGATTTCGGGGGAAGCAGCTTTTCTGGGGAAGCTATCCTCAGACGTTCGTGCTTTTTGGGCCAAAAATGCATTTTTTCCAAACCACCTCTCCGGGATAAGGTGCCAGTGGTAGGTCAGGGTCTCTGACGGGGTCGGGGTTTACACCGGGTACATGATGTGAAGCGATGAGGGGTGCCTGTGTCTTGAGTGAGTTGGCTCCGTCTCCTGGGACTCAGTGACATTGTCTTCTCTGCTGGGATTGCTCTCTGCTGGGCCCTGTGCTTGGCCCTTCGCTTGTCGCTGCACCCTGGGACACCCTGGGACATGGGTGGACCCCAGGGAGTGCCAGTCACACAGCTCTCCTGCCCCTCGTGGCTCCCCCCTCCCCGCCGCCAGGGGGCGCTGCCCGCGCCCCGCGGACTACAACTCCCGGCGTGCCCCGCGCGGCCCCGCCCGGGCCCGCCCCGCCGCCATGGGGGCCGCCGTCTTCTTCGGCTGCGCCGGGATCGCCTTCGGGCCGGCGCTGGCCCTCGTGCTGCTGACGGTGGCGGCCGAGCCGCTGCGGGTCATCGTCCTGGTGGCCGGGTGAGGCCGGGGGGGCCCGGGCGGGGGGGACAGGGGTGGGGGGGCTGAGGGGCCTTGGGGGAGGGGGGCTGGGTGCCCCCTGCTGTGTTCATATGAGGGATGCTTCCTGTGTCCCGAAGGAGTCCAGCCCAGTGGGTGGACACAGGAAGCCAGGTATGTCATCCCATAATACCCTGCTCCCCTATCTCAGCATCTGGCCAGCTGAGACTAGCCTAACAGTAGAGGAGGTGGAAGGGGGAAGAAAGCCCTGGGGGTTATGGGTGTAACCCCAGGTGGGGATGGGATGTTTCCGGGTCTGCTTTGGGATCTCTTTTGTCACTGCTCTTCTAGCTCTAAACACATCGTATGAAGAAGCTTTGATAACCTCAATGCCTACTATTGATTTTTGCAGCATTTCAGATGCATATTTATATTTTCCAGTCTCTCTCTTGCATATGTCATGGATAGAAGATAATGGGATACAAGTGCTTAATTCCTCACAGACAGTAGCACCAAGCCTTGGAATATAACTGTTTTTATCCATGGTGGCATTCAGAAAACGTAACTCCATAACTGAATGCAGTTCCTTTGTTCAAAGAAAAACCCTTCTTAAAAGGAAGAAAAGATTTAGAATTACTTGAATACATTGTATTTTATCTGCAGTGTTGTCTTGATTGAGCACGAAATTCCTCTTTTATCTCAGTTTTGGCTTGAAAATAAGAAAAGTTAGAATATACCCCAAGAGCATATTAGCCTAATTTTTGCTTTCAGGAAGGTGACAACACTGCATCTCTTCTGTCATTCTTCATATACATTTAACTGGTTTCCGTAACTTGCATTCTTTAATGAGAGCTTTGTGTATACATTTTTCACTCCTTTTCCCATTGTGGATTATGCCTGAGAGGCAGTGACATAATATTGTTACTCATCATTGGTGGAAGAAGGCAGATTTTTGCATGCTGCTGTCTCTGCCAGCCTGTGCTGAAATGACTGGAACTTGGTGTTTTGAATTGTGCTCGTGAAGAAGTTGGTGGTACAGTAGTGCACAGCAGTGTTCTTCCCAGTAGACATATTTTGTGACTTCAAACTGCTACGTTGAAATAATTTGTTCTTTCTTTGTCTATATATTGAAAAAATATTTTATTCTTTCATGTTGTACTTGATTGTAGATTGTGTTGCAACACCAGTCTGGCTTCTCTCCATCCTCTTGGATGAGGCCCACAGTGGATGATTTGGAATTCATCTTCCTTGGAGGACCCTGGACTTCTGCACGCTGATGGGAAATGCCCAACTACCTGATACCTCAGTGGGTGTTTATGGAGGGAGTACTGGCATCCATGGTAGTGCCTGTCCAGCAGAACGTTTCTTCTGTTAATAGGTTTGAGTCTACAATAATTTTACTCCTAAGTAGTGCTGGTCTCTGTGTAATATGGCAATTATAGTTTTCCCCCACACCCTTATCTCAACATCATAATTACCTAACAACAGTCTTCAACTTTCTTTGCTTCAAACAAAAAGAGATTAAAATCCTACATTTAAATATCTTCACTTCTTAAAGTGTTATACTATCTTGACTTCGTTAGTCAAGAAGCACCTACAAGCAGAGTGAAATATTACATATAGTAATACTATACAACAGTACTATGGGTTTAATTCAGGTAGCTCTGATAAAATCTTTTACACTAACTATTGGTCCTCTGCATTTGTGCAGTTATAATTACAGAGTCTTTGTGAGATGTACATGCCAATCCTTATTAATCTCCAATTTCTAATCACAGGCATAAGTAGGTTTAAACTTCATTGCAAACCTTTTGAGAAATCTGTGGGTTTTGAGGGAGAAATGACACGTTGTTCATCTTCATAATGTTTTCTGGAGATTCTTGTCAGTAAAATTTCCAAAGGAAGAGAAGTTGGTAATACAAAGAAGGGAGAGGGTGGATGGGGTAGAGGAAAGTACCAAGAGTCTTCCGAGACATCAAAAGTAATTATCTCTGACAAATTAATTAGTTGCTCTTGGTGTTTGGTGTTTTTTTAAGCAGTGCTACTACTCCAGTTTTTTTGCTGGGTACTGCCGAGCTCTGACAGCATCTGGGATTTGCCTGCTAGGACAATTACCCTTCACTGCTGCTGGAGTGACAAATATACTCACTTTACTTGCTTGATCAAACTACCAGAAGCCCATTTATGAACACAAGCCTGGAGTAACCCCTTCAGTGAAGAAATTGTTTCTAACGTTCACACAGTGGCACCTGACTGGGGCTAAGGGAGTCTATGATAACTTCTCAACATCTCCATGCACAAAAAAGAGGGGGGTCCGGGCGAAGCCATCGAGGGTTCCCCAGTTGAACTGGGATGCGAGGCCGAAGGTCACCCCCCTCCCTTACTCTCTTGGTTCCGGGGGGGGACGGTGTTAAAGGAAGAACCAGTTACAACTGGTCTCCGACTGGTTTTACCCCGGGTGCAACCGGACGACGCCGGGACCTACAGCTGCGTGGCCGAGAACAGGCCATGTTAATGTTATTCTACCACTACCAGCAAGTGTTAATTAGAGCAGTAATTTCCTTAGTATCGGATTACTTAGGATAGTAAGAGCTGTGCTGAATGGTGGTTGTTTGTACAATCTATCTTTTAATTGTCTAAGGCAGAGGACTATTCAGAACAAGATTTGTTATGGTTCCAGAGTGCATTTGATTTCTTAGCAGCAAAAATAATCTTTCATTAAACACAAAGTATTTTTTTTTCCCCAGAATGGATTTTTTGTCCACACTTACAAATGTGATTCAGCTAAGTGGACGTGTTAGCACAAGTAATGGCTCTCTGGGGAAGTCAGAGCAAATAGCGGTCCATTGATAGGCAGCTCTCCCTCTTACAAGAGGTTTGACACTGCATAAAGCCATTCAGCAAGGAAACCTCTGTAAATCTTGCCCTGGCAGGCTAAAGTATCTGAAGAAATACTTATACCTTACTGATCACCAAGCCTTAGATTTGTGATAAGACAGAAATCACTGCCATCTGATCTACTGGCCTGTGAGATATGAATCAGAGGTGCGTGGGGGGGCTGTAGGGTGGCCCTAGGGGGGGTAGGGGGTGGCTGATTGTTCCTAGGGGGGCTGTAGGGTGGTCTCATGTCCCTAGAGATGCTGTAGGGTGCCTGTGGGGGGGGCTATGGGGTGTTTGATTGTCCCTATAGGGGCTGTAGTGAGGCCCATGGCGCTATAGGGGCTGTAGGGGGGCCCTATGGGGAGCGATGGGGTGGCTGATTGTCCCTATAGGGGCTGTAGGGGGTCTCTATAGGGGCTGTGGGGCAGCGCTGGGCTTCACTGCACAAAACTGCATACAGTCAAATCAAATGGCTGCAAAACACATATTTACCTAGGTACAAAACCAATAGTAACAGTAATAATAATAAGTAATTTCTCTTAGCCATATTATGTTTTGGATGAGATCTCATGAATTGTAACAGTGACTGGAAGCAGACAAGAAAACTTTAGCATTAAGAACAAAATATCAACTGACAAAACATAGTAAGCATTGTTACAGTATGATTTAACTTGCATTTGAATGCTTGGTGATTTTTTAATATTGCAAGAGCTTTAGAAAGATTATTATTTTTCTTAAGAAATGCTTTTTTTCCATTGACCTGCATGCTACCAAATCCTTCTGGTTTATTCACATCATTGGCCATCAGTGAAAGACTCTGACATCTGATGCATACTCAGGAGTCCAGAGTACTGTGAAGAGAAACCAGATTTTCTGTCCTGTGAGGAAGTTGGATATTGTTATATCTGTTTTTCTCAAAAAAAAGAGAAAGCAATCATTTGAAAAGGATGTATTTTTATCGAGGAAGAAGTTTGATGATCTTAAAGGTCTCTTCCAGCCAAATGATTCTGTGATTCTGTGAAAGAGAAGCAAGCCACTGAGGCTGGATAACAGACACATTAAGTCCTGAGTGTCCAAAGAACAGAATGGATGAACTGCAAATAAGGAAAAAATGGGTTTCTCTTAGGCATGGCAATGTCTGTGATTGTTGACTAGAAGATAGTTAAGTGTTGCACAACCTGCTCATTTCCTAAGATATAAAAAAGAGTACTTATTACACCAGAATGAGAAAGAATGCATTGCTGTTCCCTCGAAAACGAAAGCTTTCAGGGAGCGAGCTTCCTGGCGGTTTTATTTTTGTTCCATTCCACAGTTACCCCACTGGGTTTTGTGGAGCTGCCGGGGATCGCTGGCAGCCGGCGCGGCGGGTTGAGGGGAAGGCGCCGAGGCGTGAAGCTCTGCCGCGGTGACGGCTGCGAGGGGCCGAGGCGTTGTCCTCGGTGACCTGCGGAACGCTCCCGTCCGCGGTCGGTCTGTGGGGTAGTTCACCAAAGAGCTCCGCTCGCACGGCCACCTCAGAATCCCAATGGGTAAACTAAAGCACAGCATTTACTCAGTAGACTAAAAAAAGAAGCTGCTCAGGAGCTTGTCACTTTTCAATGATATATAGTATTTATGAAACTTGGCAGGGGGAGAAGGTCCAGGCTGAGAGCTGGTGACTAACCAGCCACTCTGGTTAAAATTTAAATTTTACATCCCTAATGTAAAATGTGCCTTAAAGTTGCAGTTTAAAGTTCAGTCCTTTTGTAATATGTCTAAAGCTATGCAGAAAATCAGTGAATAGCTACATGAGCATAACTAGGGTCAGTGCCCCTGCATGTGTATGGTGGTGGTAACAGAGTTCAGACCTAAGCAGTTGGATTTAGGGTGAGAGCACCTGGAATGCAAAAAGGTATCTGTTTTTTCCTGTTATCCAAGTGGTCCATATTGCTTTCTGAAATGTTGTTGTCTTGCTGTTTTTAATTCTTCTTAAAAACACCTCCTGGGCTCCAGCACATTCAGTTTTCTATATATTTGTGAAACAGAAAGGAGGCTTATAAGAAAATTATGCTTTTTATTTAGCAGCACGGGTATGGTCTGATTCCTTACCACCACAGCCACAATCACCCTGTGGAAGTGGTGATGGTTAGGAATCCTTTTCCAGGTCCTTGCTTATTTATGTCCATTGCAACTTGTTAGGTGGTATCTAATTCTTCTCTTACAGAATGTTGAATTCTCAGATAATTTTTCTTTTTTTTTGTTATCCTTGCAAATTATTTAATTGGAATGTTTTTTTACTTAAAGGAGCAAAAGTTCTCTGGTACCTCAAAGTCATGATAGAAAGGAATGTGGATTTAGGGGCAACTCATATTTGGTTCTTATTCTGTTTTGTGCCCTAAACCATTTCACAGGGGCCTGAAGCCTGAACGTCACTCTCCTATAAAGAGGAAGTTAATTCTAATTGCAAAAAGTTTTATTCTTTGTAATTTCTTTTTTTTAGTTTACTGACCTTCAGCTCTCGATTCATTGTTTTCAAGAACTGAACCTCTTCTGCATGTTTCTTTTCTTCCAGCTGTTGCTGTTCATTTTTACATTTTTCAATATCTTAGTATTCTCTGGAATTCAATCAGAGGCATGTGAGGACTCAGCATAAAGTAATTTTGGTATCCACATTTTCATGCTTAACTGGTGCAGTCTTACCATTCTCCTAGCTGCTTGATGTACAGAAGACAGCATGGCACAAAATGGTAGAATGAGTGATGCCAGTTGAAATTCTAAGCTTTAACAGCTGGATCCTGGGCCTTGAATCTGGCTCTAGCCAAAGGACAGGATGCCACCCTGAGCATTAAACAAAAATAAAATAAAATAAGCCACAACATTATCATTGGCCAATATTCTTGTAGGGGGATTTCCATAAAGGAGGATAACACCAAGTAAATTTGCCTTTGTTGTGATTATTTGAGAACCACTTAGTTTTAATTGTAATCCTCCACTTCAGATGTGCAGCCTACAGTAGGATGGCCATGGCCACATTGCACGGCTGCATTATGATATCAAAAGGAAGAGTTTTTCAAGGGTCATTTGTAGAATTTGCTAGGCTGTCAGAATTGCCAGATTCCACCACATTAAATTTTTAATCAGTATTGGCTGAGCAGCAGCTACTGCAACACTTTCCCACACAACCTCCATCTGTACCTAACCACTTCTAAGCAGAGAGATGGCTTCATTAATACATGAAAGCTTAAAACAAGCAAGTAATAGTTTCTGCTAGGCTGTAATTACTAAAGAAAAAAGGATTACAGGCTTACTTTTCAAGAAGGAAGCTTTTCATTTAACCATATTACATCAATAGTAAAGAGTCTCTTGAGTTCCTATCGTTCAAGCAGCAAGGTGGTTGGGTTTTTTTTTCCAGACCCGAGGCCACCAGCAGCAGGCACAGGGAGCGCTGGGGACCCCGCATCCTGGGGAGGGGTGGGGGGGGGGCTGCGTGGCACCCCGTGACACCTTGTCACGCCTTGTCACACCCTGTCACACCCTGTCACACCCTGTCACACATTGTCACACCTTGTCACACCTTGTCATACAGTGTCACACCCCATCACACCTTGTCACACCCTGTCGTACACTCTAGCGCAGACTCACGCTGTCGCACCCTCTCTCAAACATCAATCTCCCGTCGCACGGAGCGGGAGGGATGGGGGGGCTAAATCACCCGGGGGGCAGCTCCCCGCCGAGAACGGCCCCGCACCCCCACCCCGCTGGCAGGCAGGAAGGCAGGGAGGGCCCTGGCAGGGGCAGAAAGGGAGAAGGGGGAGCCCTCCCCCCGCAAAATCCGCCGCCGGCGGAAGGGGCGACCCCCCCCCGCCGCCCCCACAAAGCGGGCCTTGGCCCCCCCCGCCCCCCCCCCCCCCCCCCCCCCCCCCCCCCCCCCCCGCCCGGCGCCCCCCCCCCCTGAGGAGCCCCCCAAGGTGTGGAGCCCCCCAGGGTGAGGAGCCCCCCAGGGTGAGGAGACCCCCAGGGTGAGGAGCTCCCCAGGGTGAGGAGACCCCCAAGGTGAGGAGCTCCCCATGGTGAGGAGACCCCCAAGGTGTGGAGCCCCCCAAGGTGAGGAGCTCCCCATGGTGAGGAGACCCCCAAGGTGTGGAGGCCACCAAGGGGCGGAGCCCCCCAGGGTGGGGGGCCCCCCCAAGGGCCGGACCCCCCCAGGGGGCCCACGGGTGGTGAGCAGCAGAAAAATGCTTCAGTAACACAGTGCTTGACCTCTTGTTAATTTGCTGAAAATCTAGTAAAGCTTTTTCACTTTCTTATCCCAACCATTTGTAGTTTCTCACTGTCAGGTAGATGAGATGTCTGCTAAACAGTGTCAGCTGAGGCTTTAACCATCACTTCTCTTGTGGCAGATTGGAATGTCCTTTTGACACTGCTGTCCAGCTGGCAGCTTACAACATGCAAGGTGAGTAGCTCCAAGGGGGGAAGGCTGAAGTTGCATGGGGAGGTCCAGGGGGTTCCAGAACGTTCATCACCACCATCCTTGGACCTCCCCATGCTGCCCCAGCTCCCCAGGAACCTCTTGGTTCCACCTTGGAGCCACATCTCAAGGGGGTTCCTGGAGGGACATGGGGAGTGGGGTGGACTCGGGAGGTCCAGGGGGTTCCAGAACGTTCATCAGCACCACCCTTGGACCTTCTCGGGCTTCCCCATCCCCCCAGGAACCTCTTGGTTCCCCCTTCGCGCCCCGCCCCGGGGGGGCCTCGGGGGTAGCGTAGGCATCAAACTGATTAATTATTAGAGTATTAGCATTGTTGAGGTGGCATACAGGTCAGGAATAAGAGCCCTGCTTTATTGAGCTTTGTACTAACAACTCATGGAAAAGGACTGCTTCTGCCCAGTGAAATGCCAGTGCCATCGTAGAATGGTAATTTCTTGGCCAAAGAATTTTGCGGTTACACAGATGTAAATCTGAGGCAGCTCTGCTGAAGTCAGTGGTATTAGAACAAGGTAAAAATGTTGACAGGATCAGAGACATACTGTCCCCCCCTGTCACCCCGTTTCACTTGTGCCCCCCATGTCACCCCGTGTCACCCTGTGTCACCCCCTGTAACCCTGTGTCACCCCGTGTCACCCCGTGTCACCTCATGACCGCGTGTCACCCTGTCACCCCGTGTCACCCTGTGCCACCCCCTGTCACCCCGTGTCACCCTGTGTCACCCTGTGTCACCCTGTGCCACCCCCTGTGTCCCCCCCTCTCACCCCCTGTCACCGTGTCCCTTGTGTCACCCCAGTCCCCCCCTCTGCCCGCCTTTTCTCTGGGTGACTGATTAAAAAACAAATTGAGCCACGTGGGAAAACTCTAAATCATGAAAATTTGAGTTTCCAGAAAGACTTTGCCTACAAGATAGCTTCAAATTTTGTGACAAAATGTCCCCATCAGCTTTTAGTTATTTTTTATTAAGCATTTCAGCCACTTGAGGAGCAGCAAGATCATTGTCTGTCAGTGTGATGCCCTGAGGACACTCAACTGAGAAAGAGGCTATTTTTTCTGTGACAATAAACAGAATGAGTACTGAAGCAACTGCTCACTCATTTAAATTAAACAGCACAATACTTCAACAACTATTGGTACAATGTAGAAGTCTCTTGCTTCTGCAAACATTTTTTTTTTCCTATCTAATTGATCAGCAGACTTCATAAATAAATAGTTCTTCATATTTATTTGTCATTGCACTACCAGTATTACACACTTGAGGTAGTCCATGATTCACAGTCTTTTGAGACAGAGGAGTCTATACAGTCACAAAACAGGTACAAAAAGAGGAAAAAATGACTACAAGTCTTGGGGGGTCTCTTACTCCCCGAGTGGGGTCTGTTGGGGGGTCTCTCGCTCCCCGAGTGGGGTCTGTCGGGGGGGGGTCTCTTACTCCCTGAGTGGGGTCTATTGGGGGTCTCTCACTCCCCGAGTGGGGTCTGTCGGGGGATCTCTCACTCCCGTCTGTTGGGGGGTCTCTCACTCCCCGAGTGGGGTCTGCTGGGGGGGTCTCTCACTCCCATCTGTCGGGGGGGCGCTCTCTCCCCGCGTGGGGTCTGCTGGGGGGGTCTCTCCCTCCTCTGAAGAGGTTTCATTTTGTTCCAGTTGTTGTCAAGACTCAATAGAAAAATAAGAGGCAGGAGTCAGAACTAGGGTAAATCTAAAGTGGAGAAGTCTTGTCCTGCTAGCAAGCAAGGAAGGAAGGAGGCAGCTGAATAGAATGATGCTCCATCAAGCTAGCAGGAGCTGCTTGAGATATCAAGTGTACCAGAATCTAACAAGCACTTAAAATTCTGGCCTCTCCAGCTTTGAACAAGAATTGCTTTTCTACTCTATGAAACTTAAGGAAAAAGTTATACAGACAAATCTATGAGTGAATTGTTTACATTATAAAGATTTGTTTTTGAAAAAGTAACTTTTCCAAAGATAATTTCCACAAAGACATATACAAAGAAAACCAAATCCACAAAACACAAAGTAATATTACTTTTCTTCTCATATTGTTGAAATACATATTTAAAGCTTTCAAAACAGCTATCAGTGCCATCAAGCACAATAAGAAAAAAGCCTGCAAGAGGAATAAAATAAAGATTCCTCTGGGAGGCATATTTCCAAAATTCACTTAACATGTTTTGCCTCGTAAGACCTCATAAGGTCTTCAGTAGTTTTTGAGATTGTATCATTCTTGATATTTAAGGGGATAGAGGGAATATTGCAGTCCCCCAACATTTTGGACATCCAAAGTCAGGGTTTCTTGTCCTTCATCAGACCTGTTGTCTTTATCCTCTGCCAGTACAGTTTTCCAGATTTTTGGTTATGGGACTGACAGCCCAGAATGGTGCAGTGATGTGTCTCTTGCTGGTTCTCTGGGTTTGGCAGGAAATGTATTTGGGGGAAAATTGAGGGAAATTGGGGGGGAAATTGGAGAAACAAAGGAAAATTGAGGGAATTTGGGGGAAAATCGGAGAAATAAAGAAAAATCGAGGGAAATTTGGGGGAAAATGGAGGGAATTTGGGGGGAAATTGGAGAAGCAGAGGAAACTTGAGGGAAACGTGGGGGAAATTCGGGGGAAACTGAGGAAATTGGGGGGAAAACCCCAGCCAAATAGTTGTTAAACCCGGGAAACCGGGAGCAATTTGGCGGGAAACGATGGGAATATTATACTCCCCTGCACGTGATACCAAGTTGTGCCTTTGGAGATGTGATGCAGCCTGAGATTATTCAGTGTGACAACAGTTAACCTAACACAGTCCAGTTCAGTGCACCGAGAAGTAGAATGATAGAATCTTTTTTTCCTAGGATGGGTACCCATCCATTGTCACTGTAGTTACTGCAGATGATCTGATAGGAACACAAGAATGTAGGAGTTGCCACAGCAGATCAAAGCAGTGGTCCATCTCAGTCACTTTCCTTTCTCCTGAGAGGACTGGGACAAGGGGGCATGGATGAGTAGAGGGAGGAGCAAGCAGGAGCTTGCTGGGAGGGGTGCTTGGATGACTCAAGACACACTAAGCTCACTGGGAAATATGTATTTATTTCTTTTCTAGTTTCATATGTGAAATGAGATTTTGGTTTGGTGTTTTTTTTTCCCTCAAAAAAGGTTGGGATGCCAGTTTCCAAGCAAGGTCGGAGGATGGCCATTCATGTGCTGTGTGGCTATACAGTGGCCATTCAGGTGACAAGCCTTTCTTAGAGTCCAGCCTTCTTTTTAGGTCTGCTACTGGGGTGTATCCCCTGGTGCAAAATGGGTCTGTGTGGTTATTGATCACAAACATCTGGGTGAGTCTGGCCCTTTCCAGGTTAAGAAGAAGAGTCTTTGCTCTCCAGAGCCTGGTAGCTGCACTGGGATGGGGAGATCCAGTCCAGTTGAGAGAAACAGAACTAAAATCCATTTGTGACTTTGGATCTCTTCTGTCTGAAGGGAAAAGAGAAGTTGGTTTCCAGGTGTTTCTTTTTTCAGTAACTAGAAAGTTATTTAGCATATTACTAAATTCAAGAGTAAATAATTTATATCTAACTAATTTTTTAAAAAATTAAATATTAAAGGAAACAGAACCTTCTGTCTTCTTATTGTGGATCATTAAGTATACACCTTCCTTCTGAATTTGGAACAGATCCTTACAGGAAGAAAATTCATCACATTAAGGCAGATGTAGGCAGGCATAAGAGGAAGGTATATTCTTGGCTATCACGAAACATCAGAAACATTTCTGATATTGATTGATAACAGGAAAACTTCAAGAAAGAAAACTGTAGTCTTAAGCCATAACTTAAGCTGGAAGCATCACATAAGCTTATAGGTTCAACACACAGAAGTGGAAGCTGCCCTCAATGAGGTCTGTGGGAATATTGCCATTGATACTATTGTCTTTTCTGTTTCACAACTAAAAATGCAAGAAAAAAAAAATCTGCTTTTGAAAATCAAACCAGAGTGAAACTGGCTCCTCTTTGGACTTATTGATCAATCCTGCTTTGCCTCTTTGTCTTCTGGCCTTTTTAAGTTGTGTATTCTTCCCCCCCGTCAATCAACAACATCCATTTCCAACATCCATACTGCCAAACCATTCCAGCTCCACTAAGCATTATAAATGGTTTCCTTTTGGGCTAGAAGGCACCTTTATAAAGACAGTTTCACAAAAGTTATCTACCAGTCTCATATTTCTTTGGGCAAAAACCAAAGCTGCTAGACTACTATACCAGTCTTAAAATTTCATTACCATTCAATAAAATAAACAAATAAAACTAAATCTATGAGTTCCCTGAAATACTTCAGTCAGAAACTGTGCAATTATCAGACCCAGTAACACAATGCTAAATGTTTATAAACAACTCATGTTATCATAGCTGAATTACTGGCAGTAGGGGACACTATTCCTAGGTACATTGAATCAATGCAGATATAGTGAGTGATAAAATGATCATGATCTGAGTTTGAACTGAAGAATTCATACAGTTCTAATTAATCAAGAACCTAATTATAACCCTACCTCATCCAGACAGTGTTTACAATGTCACCATTCACCATCAGGGCAGGAAAAAAATCTGGGTTGGGTTAGTTATTTTGTTTGAGTATTTTTAAATTAATAGTGGGCACTTAATCTAAAAACCACTCACTGTCCAGTACTAGAGAGTCACAGCCAACCCCTGCTTGGATTCACCAGTCCTACCACTACAGCCACACACATCATGGAGCAGAAGAACTCTTGAACATCACCAAAACAAGCCAGAAAACATTTTCCATGCCCATGGTTTGGAGAAGCCAGATTCTGATCCCCTTACACCAGTGAAAACCAAGTGCTGAATTACAATTTATCTTTATCAGCTGATAGAGTAGACTGTTGAAAATGGACTCACTCTGTTTGAAAAATTACCAAATAACTCAGATTTAGTCGAGAGAAAACCATATAACTGAGATTGACCTTCAGGCAGAGTACTTATGAACACCTGTAATATTCTGCTCTCTAAAAGATCAGCAACTTGTTGAGTCCAATTTTTAATTTATTTTCATGCCTTTACAAAGCTGACACGCTGATTTATTTAACATTCCTGTTGACATTCCCAATCAAAGGGAGGTCAATAAGAGAATGTGAACATAAATGCTAGGAGTTGTAACTGTTCCTGCCTTTCACCTCCAATGAGTATCAGAGTTAATCCTGAGGGAAAACTGGGTCTGAATGGTGGAAAAATAAGATGAGGGGAGGAGGAAAATGTGGCTAGTAGGTTTTGTATCTCTGGTACTAAGGGACTTTCCTGTGCCCTCAAGGTTGTTAACCTACAGAGACTATATCTGCATGCTAATTAAAAACTAAACTAAAAATACCTCTGTACCTAACCTGCTTGGTTAAATACATTGAAATGACAAAACCAAGAGTGCCATAAAATATAATCCATTATGTTAAATTATTATGTAGTTATTAAGATTTAGGATATTAATCACATTGCTAGTAGTCGTGAATATTTAGCCTGAAGGACATAGAGAGAAAGGATCCAAGTAACAAAAAACTTTATGAGCATGAACTGTTTACTTTAGACAAAAGGTATAGTACTATCGTATCACGGATCTTTATACCACATTCATAGGAGCCCAGTGCTATGTAAAATAGAGGAGTGAAAAAGTGGTGTAATACAGCACCAAATATTTTCCATCACATACATTGCTATGTTTCTTTCTGTCACTTCTATTGAGTTTTATTTGTATGCTTGGATGTTGACTAGAATAAATAATCCACAGCAGGTCCACTTGTGGACATTCTGCTCCAAAATAATCTTTTCTCACAGCACAGAGTGGGTTGGAGGTTTTTTGGAGAATGAAATATATATTTTTTTATGCCATAACAATGTCTACATGGGGGAGAGATGCCTGTATAGAATAGTAATTCCAGTCCTGTACCCCAGACCAGTGGTTAATGGAGGAACTTCTAGCAGACAAACACAAACTTGCACTGCAAAGAACCCAGCTTTACCTGCTTCCAGACAGACACCAGCAGAGTCTGGGGACAGGTATGGCTGTTAGCACACACATATGGGCAGAGAAAACAGAAAATATCCCTGACTGCAGTCCAGGTTTCAAAACCTCACCTGCATAGCTAAGTGCCATGGAGATGGGTCTGTACTCTGGTTCTGCTGAAGCTTTGTGAGAGACATCAGTCACATGTGAAACTTGAAATTTGGTGGTATTTTAACCTAAAAATTGAGTGTCTGTGGATTTCGCATTTAAAATACATCCTCAATGGGGAAAAAAAAAAAGAAAAAAAAGAAGAAAAAATGTGTAACAAATGGAAGTAAACACCAAATTTTACAAATTTTTCCACTTTTAAGATCTCCTCATGGATTTCAATATGAAATTTCAAATTTTTTGGGTTTTTTTTGTCTCCTTTTCAAACTCCAAGTCCAATGGTCTGTTGTCCCCAGTGACAAGCGTTTTGCCCATCACTGGCGTTTGTACCAGCAATTAGGAAAAAAAAAATAATTCTGCAAATATGTGCACATACATTTCCTTCTAAAAAATAGCTAATTAACATTTGTTAAGTTTAGTTTCTTACATCTCTTTTGACAAAATCCTACCAGAGAACTAAGTTTGGCATCACCAGCTCAAATCTAGTTGGAATTATTACACACATACTGAGAAAAAAAAACAAAAAAACCCCAACCCTTAGCGAACTACATGCCTTTCAACAACTTTGGTTTTTAAAAAAATAGTGTTCAGTCTACATTTATGGACCTGAGCAGGACAAGAAAGAATTATTTGTATAGTCTATATAGAAAGTCCACTGTCAGAAATGCAGTAGGCATCACAGGGAAAAGAAAGGATGTAATTTATTTTACAGGGGTCAGACAATCATAGAATTTTCTTGCTCAACATCATGTTTGTTTATTGACTGCCTGCAGTACAGATTCAATTCAGGGCAAGAACAGTATCCAGGAAAAAATAAGCAATCTTATTTGAGGTAAAACCTATTGTTGGCAGCTGGATCCAGCTTATTAAAAACAAATTCAAGTAAAAGTACTTCTAGAGCAAAGGCATCCTGCTAACTATTTCAGCATGACAAAAATCTTACACGCTTGCTTTCTTTGACTAAATTTGTTTTGAAGGCTCAGCACAAAAAGACACAGCTCCAGTTCTAATGTTAGCTGGTGTCCATCCACACATGGCTCTAGCTAGAAATGTGCATACCAGGAAAGATTAGCTCTGCTACGGAGGGTTTCCCTCGATGTCCAGACACAAAACCTAAGACCCTCTTCTTGGGACCCTCTTCCCCCTGGGCCCCTCTTCCTCCCAGGTCCCTCTTCCTGGGACTCTCTTCCTCCTGGGACCCTCTCCTTGGGACCCTCTTCTCCTTGGGACCCTCTTCTCCTTGGGACCCTCTTCTCCTTGGGACCCTCTTCCTCCTGGGACCCTCTTCCTCCCAGGACCCTCTTCTTCCGACTCTCTTCCTCCTGGGACCCTCTCCTTCGGACCCTCTTCTCCTTGGGACCCTCTTCTCCCTGGGACCCTCGAGGCAGAGACAGTCTTGATTCAGAAATCAAGTACTCTGCAGGTAGCTGGGGATGAGCAGCACACTGCCCTTGCGTGGAAAGGATTCTTCTCCTCTGATGTGTTCGTTGATACTGACAACCATTCTGGGCTCAACTGAGGCTTGAGAAAGGTGATAGCTCCAGAACAAGGCTCTGATTGCATTGCAGTGTAGGGAGAACCGACTGTTGGTGGGACTGAGCATGGGCAGGCTGGTGCCTGAGGCCCATGAGTGGAAGGGAGGGGGAAAGGTGGAAATGTAATACTAAAAGTCATAGCACGACTCTGGCACAGCACTGACAACACAAAACCAATTTGAATTATTTCTTTCCATTAACAGAAGATATTTGTTTTTCCTATAACATGATAATAAATGGGGTTTTTTTTTTACTATCTATAATACCAAATAGCCCTTAAGAGTATATTGTAAAGGTCTTCTGAATTTCTAGTGCTTCTTTTTATTCTCATGCTTACCTCCTTTTTTTACCCTAAGGATGTACTTGCAACTAGGAAATCAATCCGCAAAGGGGTGATCCAAGCTTGGAACATGTCAACTGCTGCCTTTCATGAGCAACTCTTCCAAAGATCTGCTCACAGTTATTTAAATTTAGTTTGCTACCTCTTCTCGCTGCATTTTTCCGTCCTGAATTTTTGAGCAGTTTATCAGTACTACCGACAGCATTTCCTAACATTTTGTAATTAAACAGATGGAGCATTTAAATATTTTCAATCCCAGAAATGCCACCTAGCTCAATATAAGATTCTGAAGGCTTAGCCCCTCAGCCTTTTAAGAGCCTTTCAGCCCATCTTGGGGGGAGCTTTCATAATACTGTGTGCAGCTGCAGCTCTGATATACAAATATTTCACCCCTTAGGCAATTGTTACAGATCAGGAACTGTGTTTCCTCAGGTGATTTATATGTAGTTCCTGTTCAGAAAGCAGCATTTTTTCCTTTTAGGTGTGTTGCCTGACAGAAACATACATTGATTTCATACATTATACTTTAATGGGGCTTTTCAGTGCCAGTATGGAATAAGGCTGGAGCTCCTTCTTGTCTCATGTAGTAGTACAAACACTCCTCTGGAAAAAAAAAAAAAAGAAAAAAAGAAAAAAAAGAAAAAAAAAAGCACAGGGCAGCATGAGAAGACATAGCTATCTGACAATGTCTCAAGGCATACTGTTCAGAAATTTAGAGGGTTTATTTATCTCCTGCAACAAAACAGGTAAATTAGAAACTTTTTATACACCCAAAGTCCAAAGTGATATGGTTGGTTTTTCTCCTGGTGAGAGAACAGAGAGGAACAATTGATGTATACAATAAAATGAATCAAAATGAAATTCTGACTTCATGGATTGATTTAGCATAAATAAAATTATCGTGAAACAGGAATTCAATTTCTTAAATGGCATTAACAAATTATTCCATAAGGAATTATGTCTGTTTCCTAAGAGGGTGAGGCATTTCAAATTTATTTATCCAATAAAGCCTTGCCAGAGCCACTCTTTGTGTCCATGAAGGGTGGGCAAGGCTTGATCTCTTCTCCCATCAGATAGTCCTACTCTCACCTCCTGGTGCAATTGGATTTTTCTTTGATAGATATGACAGTGATCTACTCCACACCTTACAGAGAATAAAAGAGCACAAGTGACCCATCGTGTGCGCAGAGGTGCAGCTGAACTTGGGAGCACTGAATCCTTCCCACTACATGTAGTAACCACAGCTCACCAAACAGAGCTTTCAATCCCGTTGCTTAAAATCTTGCAGGGCACAAGTGTGGGGAGTGGGATGTGCTTTGTTTCCAGGCAAAATCTGAAAGACATCTCCCACACTTACCATATCTGAGGAGAGGCAGAAACTCTGTAAAGACACGGTGTGAAGCCAGAGCATCAGTGTTCTGCTTCACCAAGAATGTGGATGGAGTAGCCTTGGCACCATAGAGTATGTTCCCTATAGGCTTCATCTGGGGTACAGAAAAAGAGGTGATAAAAATTGGGACAAAACATGTTTGAAAATAGGAAAAGAGGGAAAAGGAATTTTTGGACATTACAGGTTTTAAAAGAGTGTTCTTTTTCCTGAAGTTTATGTAAATAGTGATCACTAAAGCTGTCATTAAAAGGTCATCACTGATAATCCCTATAGTATACAGGCTTCTCATACCATTTCATCTTTGTGCAAAACCTCTTGTGAAAATAGGATATCATTAGCTATAGATCTTGCTGGGAGCAACTGGCCTGAACTGTTATGGTAGGGAAATTGGCAATAACAAGAGTGAAGTGTTGGCATCTAGTTGGGTTCATGAAGTGAATAAAATATATAATACTGATGTGATAAGAGTGACTGGCATAATCCAGCTGTATCAGTCACTTGGAGTGACAGAGAATGAACTGCATTGTCTAAGTGATGGAGTGTGAAGCTATATAGGTATCTAACCTCACCTTTAAATGCACTAAGCCTCCTAAGAAATATATGCTTGCAAGTTAGGGTCCAGACACAGCATCTTCCCCCGGCAGCACTGTTAAAACTTGATGACAACATATCTAGGACTTCTAGGCATTGCTATATCTTTAAGACTTCAAATGTTGACATGTCTCTGTCACTTTATTTTTTTAAGTCTATGCTACTGTAGTGTGCACTGATTACACTTATTTTGTTAGAATGGTCTCCCTCAGCATGAGCGCTGCCCGTGCCCGCAGCCAGCCCCGCGGGGCCGCTGCCATCGGCCGCGTGGGTTTGTCACTCGTCGGGGACGAGTCGTTCAGCGTGAATAACGCGTTTGAAAAAAAAAAGCCCTGCTGCTTCTTTTCTTTTCTCTTTTTTTTTTTTTTCCCCCTCCCCCTCTCCCTTTTCTCCGCTTGAGAATTTCCCACAGTATGCATAGTTTCTTGGTTTTTTTGGGGATTTTTCCCATCCGTTCCAAAATCTTTACGTTTTAGATTGATCTTTGTGTTCATAGAAATTTGTTTCCTAGCTGCAATTTCTTTTGATTTTGTCCACTAATAACAACAGCCATATTGTACAAAATCCATAATTATTTCTTTTCCTCTGAATAAAAAACAGCTTAGCTTACCTTTACCACTTCACACCTATGGATGGGAAACCTTTCATATTCTTAGTGAAATCTTATGGTAAAACAGACCTGCTGATAAATGGAGAACTTTCTGTTAAAAGTGAGGTCCTAATAAATTTTCAGGATATGTTCATGGCAACTGAAAAGTGATAGATTTTTCTTCAGTGCTATCAAAAATAATTGGTCAACTCAGAAAGCAGTTGGTTAACAGATCCATTTAGGTTATAAGGGAATCCTACAAAGATAGTAGCTACTTCTGATCTCATGTGTAATAGTAAATATAACATCAAAAAGTCAAGAACTGAGTAGAGAAGAAAGCAGTCTTGGAAATATTTTTAAGGTAATATGTTTACACAAATACATGGGTGGTTTTTTTTTAATTAAAGAATTGGGAAATTAATCTTTCGTGCAATTCAACCTCTCGCTTGTTAGCTACATTAGGATTTTCCGCTTCCTGTGAACGTTTTCTCAGTTTCTAAGAAACATCCAGTTCTCGTTAGTTAGACGTCTCTTAGCTGCAACTCTTCACCCTGAATATGCTTTTCAATATCTGGCTTGTTTGATAGAGTAAGATTTTCAGGCTCCTGTGAAAGTTTTCTCAGTAGCTCAGAATCATCCAGTTCTCGTTAGTTAGAAGTCTCTTAGCTGGAACTCTTCAGCCTGAATATACTAGGCTGCTTCGTGCTGCCACCAAGAACACTTCTGAGCATTAGACTGATTCTTACATTTATCTAAGTTTTCTGCCAAAGCCTGAATGAAAAGCAGAAGCAGTAGTTCCTACTCTTTTGAGCAAACCTCTGAAAAACAGATGTTGTGAAACCACCAGCTTTCTCACTAGACCTTTTTTCAAGCACAACCTATTGTATACCAATCTTGTGTTCTTCTACTGTGCAGGTGGTCTTAAGGAGTTCAAATTCAGACAGCTGAAGATGTCAGCAAGGACCACCAACGACTTTATGTACATTTTTTCTGTTGACTTCAATGCAGGGGTCATCTGGCCTAGACAGAAACAAATCCATGTACCTTTCTGGTCTTACAGCCCTAATGTGTATAATTTAACTGCAATTATTGTCGTTAATATACTCAAATATTCTGATGGAAAAGAGTAACCTTTTCATTTTAAAAGGGTTTTTTCCTTATTTTTTTTGACAATGTGTTTTCTCTGTGAGGTTGTTGGAGCTTTTCAAATGTTTGCTGATGTTTATAAGTTGGTGTTTATTCTGTCTTTGCCCCATAAGCATGGCAGCAGGGAAGGACTTGGCAGACAGGGGTTGCAGGGCAGTGGTGGCAGGAGATCCGTGTGCTGCACAGGGAGATAGCCCCCATAAACCTGCCCTGTCTCCAAGTGCTCTGAGCGAGCTCTGTCATCCCTGTGGGCCAGACAGTTGTGTGGGGGATTCATAGTGTTTCTTCACTGCCTCAGATCCATGGAGCTGAAATGACCTCCTTGATAAAAATTAATGGCAGAACAAGGCACCCAGTGCCTCTCAGAGCTCTGTGCCTGTAGCTGAGTTTGGGTTGATGGCCTTTTCCTTCTTGTCTTTTCTAATCTGCTGTTGTAGCTCTTCAGTATGTGTCTGAGGGGGATAAAAGTCGTAGGAGGGAGATGGGACTATTCAGGTTACGTTGTTCAGATGATAGAATCACAGAATAGTCTGGGTTGGAGGAGACCTTAAAGATCCTCTCCTATCACCCGTGCTGCCGTGGGCAGGGGCACCTGCCACTAGAGCAGGTCGCTCCGAGCCCCATCCAGCCTGGGGAGCGGGAGGGGGAATCCTGCTGGCTCTGAGCACAGAGGATCACCTGGGATCTGCTCTGAACTCAGAGGAATCGAACTCCTCTAGTTCACAATAGGTGGCATTTCCCTCAGCAAATACAGATGTCCTTCAGCATAACTTCCTCAGGACATCTTCAGTGTTGGAGACCATTTCAGGGCTGTATCAAGCCAGAGCTTCTATAGTCTGTAAATCGTTCTGTTTTCTTCCGCACAGACCAGCTTTCTGGGTTGCAGAAAGCAAAGTTTTCTACTCCCGTCTCCCCTCCCACTCTCTCCCAGTGCCTCCCAGTCACCCCCACCTCCTCTCCCAGTGCCTCCCAGTGCCTCCCAGTGGCGATGGGGGGGGTGGTGCTGCTGACCCAGGTGGTGCCGGAGGAGCCGGGCCGGGGCCCCTCCCCCAAGCCCCGGAAGCTGTGGGGGGAGCCCCTCCCCCTGGGAGTAAGCCAGGAGTAAACCCCGGGCAGGGGGCGAGGGGGGAGAGGAGGGGAAGAGGAGGGGGGGAGTAGAGGGAGAGTAAGATTGAATTTAAATCTAAATTTACCTTCATCTAATATATTCTTATATTATTCTGTACTAATAATTTCTGTTATCTTAATGCAGGTTTCAGTCTTTGACATGCATACTCTCAAAGAAAGATCCAAGAGGTTTGAAGAGCTTCACTGTTGTGGCAAAGAGATGGTGTAGAGGTGACAATCCTGTTGGCAAGGCATCCTCCAGGCTGGAGCTTCTCCAGGGGGTGAGGACAGTCTCAGGTGTGGGATTGCAGATTCTGACACTCTGAGGCCAT